>PVJL010007417.1:0-78529 GCA_004026885.1 Lyroderma lyra | reverse complement strand
TCCCAGGCGGCACGCATGCACCCCTCGGGCTCCGTGTCGGGGGGCCCAGCGCTCTCAGGCGGGTCGACGTCCCTGCCCGCCAGCCTGAAACGCGGCGTCCCAGGGCCGCAGGCCCCTGCTGCGCACTGGGCAGAATTTTGGATGCCATCTGGCGGGGCAGCAACGGGGGTTAGCTGGCTGTTGCTTTCTGGTTTTATTGATCTGGAATTAGCCCAAGACCCTCCTGGAGAGTAACAAACACAGTTGGTTTCTGAATTAAAACAGGAAATACTGGAGCAGATGCGATTGGGAATAGCAACACGGTGGTGTTTTCCAAACACGAACAAAATGTTGGTTTTAAAGCGGAGGGGATTTCCAGCACCAGAAACTTCTTGTGTTTCCCTAATTCCGTGAGATTGTCTCCCCCCCACCCCCCAACCTGGAATTGTGATATCCTCCTGACAGGCATGCATGAAAGATGAGCTGCAGATCAAGAGACGCCTCCGGAGGGAATGGAGCCAGAAGCTCACGCCCAGGGGAGGGGCACGTGCACCTGAAGGCGGCCCAGGTGCTCCCGGGCCTTTGGTTCTGCTTTTAAGGAAGACCTCAGCTGCAGCGCACGTCTGTGGCTTCAGGCCATGCTCCGTGCAGGGAGCAGACGGGCCGTGGTCCCTCTAGATGAGACCCAAGGCTGGGGCCCAGCAACTGGGGCCGATGGAGCAACCCCGTCCTGACCTGACCGGGGAAGAACTGCTCTCTGCAAACGTGCAGGGAGCCAAACCGTGTGCCTTTACGGCATGAACAGTCAGCCTGCACGTCCCTCACAGCCCCGTTTGCTATGGGACTTTCCATTCAAGAGAAAATGCAAGTGAGGGCTTTCTGAAAAAGACACTGTCACTGGGAAACTTCTCCCTAAGTTCCAGAATGGGGCAGGTCGGAAAAAAAAAATCTAACAACAAATAAACAAAACCTCATGGACACAGTCAATAGTTTAGTGGTTAGTGGTTACCTGAGGGTAAGGAGGGAGGGGTGGGGGAGGCGGGTGGGGGAGTCAAATACGTGGTGATGGGAGACCTGACTCTGCGTGGTGAACACACAACACAGCACACAGATCATGCCCTGTAGCACTGTACACCTGAAACCTAGGTAATTTTTACCAACCAATGTCACCCCAATCAACCTAACAATAAAAAGAAAAAAATCTAAATGGTTTCATATCTTTTTTAAATATATGGTTAGGTGTTTCGTGAAAAATAAAGCTATTTATTTGGAGACACGCAGCAGCTTAGCTTCTTGAAGGTTGTCATGGTCTCTGGGATGTGCTCTGTCTATTACGTAATCACCCAATAAAGGCTGGTTGTTCTTTGTTTTTTGTTTTTTTAAATGAACGTTAAACCCATTGGTGGACTGGCGAGTCCAAGAGGATCAGTTTCATAGATTCTCTAAGTCAGACACCTTGTAGTCTCACGGCAAATGATACCTTTATTTATCCATGTTATTATTTTTTTATCCCGGGGAAATAAATGGGTTAAATGGCCTATTTGTGGCATTTTGCATGGTACCCGAGGGCAGTGAGGTCACCATGGAGCAGCTCGCATGAGGTGGCTCTCGTGTGCCAGCTCACATCCCTTTCTGAAAAGACGAGACTCATGAAAGGTATTCCATTCCTACATCAAGGATGTGAGGTGCACGTAGCCCAAGAGGTACCTGGCTTTGTGCTGGTCTTCTGATGAACTGATGGAATGAAATCGTGTCTGTAAAACCCCTTTGACAAGTCTGCAGCTCTAAATAAGTGTATGGCGTTCATTGTTATTATAATCCTCCTACTAGAGACTACAGCGTGTGACCAGTGTGAACGGCCTCAGCTGATCTTTCGCACGATACACGGTGTCATCCGGAGAGGCACTGGCTTCCTCCGCTCTCTTGTCTTCAGTCGTGCATTGAGTAGATTGTCTTTGTAGCAAATTTAATGTAATCACTGACCCACGTCTAGACAAGGCAAGGTACTTTAGCAGAACTAAAGAGGTAATTACTGTGCATAGCTTGTTATTAAATTAATATTAAAATAAGCCGTTACATTTTAGATGGCATAATTCTAAGAGAATTCACCTGCCTTATATTTATGAATGGGAAATGCCTTAGGTCAGACCCATTCCTGGCAGTCAAATACCACCGTCGTCCAACACAGGGTCCGGCAGAACTAACGCCCAGACTTGAGTTATGATTTTTATTACGAAATCATAATCATAGTGCTTATGGTTACACAAATAACGTCCCTTTTTTATGAGCTGGCAATCTGTACCAAATCTCTTGTGACAAAACCATAAGCACGTATGGTTAAAATTTTGTAATACAGGCATAACTCAAGTCTGGGCATTACTTCTGCCGGACCCTGTCCAACGAAGCATGGTGCTAAGTGACACCTATACCACCACTGCGGAAAACCAAGAAGCTCACCTTGCCTCATCAATTCCACGTAGCTCTGTTTCCACAGCTTGGGAAAGAAGACCAGCAAAATACATATCACGCAAGAGAAAAGTGTGTAGGACAAAAAGCCGACTGTTGCTATATAGCCCATGACTTCACTAACATTGAAGGACAGCCAACCACAGAGGAATCACATCCTTCATGTTTTGGAATAAACAGGGTTGAAATAAATAAGATTAGTACCTGCAAGTGTTAACATCAAAAGATGTATACATTTCTCACAGTGAAAAGCAGATAGATTTCATCTTTTTGTCTGCCTCTTGAATATCAAGTAGCAAACATTCATTTAGAACTCCTAGGGGCACAGGTCCCACGACCTAGGAAGTACCCATCAAGCAATTTGGTTTGGAGAGAGGAAGAAGACAGACCCATGCAACGACATATGGGAAGGGTTAAAATGAGCTTCCTGCTGGGTGCTAATCTGCACGCCACTCTTGGGAACTCTGGGAAATTAGGCCCAGCCACTTGTGAGCGTGTACATGCGCTCTCCATTGGTCCCCTGGGAGAAGCAACGAAGAGGATAGATGCCACTTTTCTCCCAGGGGAAGAGAGAGGCTCACTACAAAAGGGGCCTCTTGGGGAGGTGTGCTGAGAAGAGAGGGTTCGCCCTGCACGAAGAAACTTCTGGCTCAGCGCTGGACCACTGGTCCCCAGGGAGCGGCGAGGGGTCCCTTCAGAGGGTGACGGGACAGAAGCATTCCCATTCAGGCCCTGGGGAATCTGATGTGACATTCTGAGAGAAGAACAGAGAGGTACTTCGCTAGCTGAAAAAAAGCGACCTTCTCCAACCGGGCAACCTCTCGGTCAGCTGGGGCTGCCATAACCAAGTCTGGGGGGCTCAGACATCGAACACTCACTTCTCACAGTTCGGAAAGTCGGAAGTACAAGATCGGGGTGCAGGCGTGATAGGGTTCTGGCGAGGACCTTCTTCCGGGCTGCAGACTGCCGACTTCTCCCGTGATCCTGTTTTCTACTAAGGTATGAATATTTCTATTTTTCTGTGTGATTACCTCTTCCTCCATAGGTATTTCTTTACTTTAAGAAAAAAATGTCTTCTGCCATTCCGATAGCATCCCAGCATTGTTTGCTTGTGGTTTGTATGTAAACTCTTCAAATAATCTGATTTCTTTGTAATTTGCCCAACGGATTTCTACCCAAGGGGCCATATTCCTTTTCAATGACTGTTATCTTGTTCTAGTGTCCCTTTGATTAGGTCCATATAGCAGCTGCTACACTTCAGGAAGTCTTATTATTAGGAAAGTGTCCATTACATTTTTTGTCAAAAGTTATAAAATATTTACATTTAATGCAATAATTTCATTTAGGTAAAATAATCAGAGATATTGATAAAGAGGTTTGTTCAAGGATATTCAATTGAGAACCATTTAAAAACTGGGAATAATCTGTAATTTCAACAATAAGTTCACCCAATGATGAAAAATTGTTATGAAATATCATATACCCGTTGAAGTCAGATTGCAGCATCGTGAAATGCATGCTAACATGTTGACAGTATCTTGCTGCGAACAAAGTAACATGATCCCATTTCTATGACGAGATAGTTGTATCTAGCATGGATGATTCAAAATTTTAACAGTCACTATTTCTGAATGGAGCAATTACTATTGTGTTTTCTTTTTATTTGTGTAGGATCTCTATGTTTTGTGCACTGAAAATGTATTACTTTGTATTGATAAAAATAGTTAATAAAATATGAAACCAAGAGACTTGATTCACCAACTTTGGTTACATATTTTTCACATTAAATTTTTTTTTTTTTTTTGCAATGAATTTTTTGAAATGCAACTTGACCTCATTAGTTCAGATTCTTCTGGTAGATGTGACCAGTGCAAGTTCTGGTTGGTCCACTGGGACCATTTTTGAACGCTGACTTGAGATTTCACTCAGTGTCCTCAGGGAGATGTGTTTCAACTGCTCGGGTGATGCCTCCATGTTTTTGATTCCTCCCAACACCACAGGGAACACTCTTGTTTATACTCTTGTGATGGCTACTACTCACAAGAGCACAGCGGTGAGCCGGGATGAACGGGTCCAGCCAGGCTTGTCTCCCTGACAGGTCAGGACAGTAAGACAACACTAGCCCCGCCCACTCTATGCTGAGCTCTGATTGACAGCCCAGATGTCCCTCCCTCTGGGATGCTGCCACCCTTTTCTGACAGGCCAACTTAGGAGGAGGTCTCCTTAAGGTCTACTCAGCCGAGCTGTGCTATAACTTCCAAATGTGTAGGTCTAAATGTGTGCCTTGTTATTCTTCCCTCCCCAGGGCATCTTTGTGCAAATCGATCCAACCCCAACTTTCCTCTCCTACTGCTCTGATTGGTCAGCACTGTCTAGTGAGATAAAATTTCTGTGATACCCTTTCTCCTGAATAATGAGCACCCCTTTCTCTTAGGTTTCCATTCCTAAGAAAACAACTTAGACTGTTCTTCAAGAAAGTCCTCCACCAGGCTTTCTGCCTATAGAAAGCAATAACTACCCAACTGAAAATAAAAAAAACAAAAAGCACTTCTATATAAAGAATCAAGAAATGTGATAAAGCTACAATAGAGTTGCATTTAAAGAGAGTTCAGTAGAAGGTCCTACTTCTGCAGATAGTAAGTCTTGAGCTCCAGAGGTAAGTCAGAAGAATCAGAGACAGAATCTGTGCCTGGATGTGTGTTCAAGTTTTTTGTTTGTTTGTTTGTTTCCTGCACAGTCAAATGTGGCCCATGGAATCCCTTCTCCAGTTTCTGACAATAGTCACTAGGAACTATCCCCAGCTTTATCCATGGTGGGGACCTTTTATTCTATAGTTAAAGACATATAGGAATGTAAGATTGGGCAAGCAGATAGACCTTTTGTGTGCATAATTAAGAACTCACACTTGAATTTCTGTATCTCATTAGAGGTGGTTGTCTCACCTTTAACTAGAGGAGACAAGCTCTATTTCTGTAGTGCTTTGCTCTGTTATGTTCAACAATAATAATTCACAGTGACAGATGTAATCCACCAAACTCATTATTTTCCACCCCGACCCATTCATTCTGCATTTCCAATACGGTTCTGATGCCTATCGTCCCTCGGCCTGCAGTGCTTGATGAAATGTTTTATTGCAATATGTCAGAGTCTAAATAATTAACAGCAGGAGTAAGGTCGGAGCCGTCCCAAGTTACTGTGTGCTTTATAAAATCCTGTGTAATGTGCCCTGTTCTCCCAAGAGCATGTCCTAGAGATGTGGTTTGGATAAGATGATTACACGGGGAGAAAGAAGAATGGAGTATCTCTCCTCCAGCAGGCCACATCTCTTCAAAGATTAAAAATAATATATATGTACTCAATCTATCAAAGAGAAAAGTAAACAGGATTTGAGCCTTTTTTTCTGTTGCGAAGCTAAAATCTCCAGAATCTATTGTGAAAAATCCCACTCATCCCTGAACATATTGTACTGTGAAAACAGTTTGCTTTCTCATCTTGATTTATCTTCTGTCAAAATCCTGGGCGGCGGGGACCCAAGGACAGTGCCGTGTGGTGGGTGGTGCAGAGCTAGCCGACTTGCCTTGACTTTTAAGAAATCTCAGGGAAGTCTGAGTTGCAACTATTCGACCTTGAAGGGAGGGAAACTAAATGAAACACCTGTTTTTCTGATTACTGTTACCACAAGGCCTTTTAATTAGTTTGTGGAAATAGAAGTTTTAGCTATTGAAGCACATGGTTATTTTCCTCCAAGAAAATGGCCATATGACTAGACTACACATCATTAATCTGTGATTATTATTAAAATAGGAATGTAACCTGAAGGACTATAAGTTAATAGATATATTTTCTAGTCAAGAAAAGAGCTAGAGAATAAGGTAGGAGAAATATTGATGTAAAAATTTCAATCTTTTATATAAGCACGACTAATTGAATGTTTTTATAACAGTGTTCAGAATATGTATTTATTCACACAAGAACTTCAATTGCAAATGTTGAATACAAATATTGATCATTATTTTATGGATATCCATTCTTTGAATCTCATGGCACTCTTCTTCCTCAAAGATTTGGAGAGCAATAAATCAGGATATAAGACAAAGGCTAGAAAAACGGAAATGGCATCTATTCTGAAATATATCCTTAAAACATTTCCTCCATATAGTTTTCATCAGAGACAAATAGAGATTTCTCTCCAATCCATTCTAGTATTTTAAGGGATAAATCAGAAAATTCTGTGAGACTGCTGGGCATTTCTTCCACTCAGCGAGATGTCATCCTCAAGTCATCTTAAGGACCTCAACCCCTTAGCCTCATTGTTAAGGAAAGAGAACAATTTGGCTTGCTTCTGATGTGTCTGCAGATACCTCTACAACAAACGTGTGTGAGTGCTTCCTCTCTTGGGGAATACCTGACACTACATAGTTACCCCCATGCAAGACTCCTGAATTTCAGGTGCAGAGTGGATGAGACATTAGCACCTTTGTGATCAGGTCGTGTATTCTGTTCTTTCCCCCAGCCCACTCCTTCCTTTGAGCATGAAAGGGATTTGAGAAGTGAGCTTCTCTCTGGGAGAGGCTTTTACTGAATAATTGCTTAGTAACGAATGAAATAAGCACCGGTAACATGGTGGGAGTGTATTAATAATAATTTAAGCTCAAAAAAAAAAAAGATCCCAATTGAGAGAACAGCTTTCCTATTAATATAATCATGAGAAACTACAAATCAACTACAAGCACTCACAGTAGCAGAATGACTCAACTGCTGTGAAATCTGAATTTCCCCCATTGTTTATACCTAAATATGAAGCATACCTGGCAACAGCATGAGACAGAACATGCCTTCTCATTTTTCCATATAATTTACACCATGTGTTTGGCCAAAAGTGCTGATTACAAAATCGGTCTGCAATTGGGTAGCATAGCAATATGGGTTTCCACACCTACGGCATAGGCTTGGTTTGTTTTGATTAAAGAAATAATTGTGATCCAATTTCATAATGTTGGTCACAATTTCATCACCTGTGCCTGGAAGGAGAGGAGAACACATGCGGGGGGATAGCAGAGTGCAAACTCATTAAAAATCACCCGGAATAAATCACAGATCATTACATTTAAAGTGAAGGTGCGGTATTATGTTTAATTACACAAAGTCTGCAAAGTGTTTTGTGAGCTCTGATTGTGCAAACGTAGACAAGCACTTTACTAAAATGTGTGTTATGTTCATGGGGCATGTGGAGAACATACAACTTGGGGAGCAGATGGAGAAACTACCATGAACAATTTCTTGCATGTAATGTTTTGTTTAGCCAAAAACTCTTGACTCCAAGATGGTGACGTACAGCACGCCCATTCCGTTCTTACACATCAAAATCAAGACGCTGGTTCAGAAGATGTTTACGAGGAAAATAAAATAATAGTGTAACATATTTTTCCTTGCCTACAAAATAGATACCTGGCAGATAATGGGGATTTGGCCAGCAAGTTCTTGATTTTTTCATAATGTTATCACCATTTTCAGGTAACTTTTTTAAAGTTAATAAATGAAGATGAGTCTGAGGAAAACAAGGTCAAACCCCAGTACATTGTTGCTCGCCCCAATCTCTTTACTGATTGTCTCAAAGGAGCTCCAGATGATGCTAAAGATAATGCAGAGCAAGCCAGATACTCTCTCCCTGTCAATCAAAATATTTGGCCTGAAAAATATGCCCAAGTACCTGGGGCCAGGGGGAGAGACATTACCTGCACTTGTTAACAAGCATTGTTTAAAGCAGAATCTGCACCCAAATTTGGATTGGGGGTTCATCATTCAAGCTGTGTACCTGGAAGCATTTTTAGGTAGATAATTCAGTTCATCAGCAGTATGGCAAATGTTATTCTTTTTCTGTTCATTGACTGGAGGGAGGGATTCTTTTTGAGCAGATATAGACATAGTCTGAAACACAGAAACTAAAACTTTAATTTAAAAATATAAATTTTTAATGTATAAATATTTTAATAGACACTTTAAATTAAAAGGAAGTATTTAAACGATGCAAGTCATTTTTTGGTATTTCATGTCCACAAGGAAGCATCTCATGCCAAGAGGTTGGAGAGAGAGAAGGAAGACGACGACCAGTAGAGTGTGAAAGGAGAGGTCACGGGCGATGGAAATGCAGCGTGTTAGGGATCTCACACAGGTGTGTGTGTGAGAGGTGTGTGCATGAGAGGGGCGTGGGGATTATTACCCAGAGTCCACCACAGGGCTGATGGCACGGGGGTGTGATAGACTAGGCCAGTGTGACCTAGTGTCTTACCAGGTAGAACCTGGAGATTCACTCGAAATGGATGAACACCATTAGTCAGTTACAGAGGCTGGAAGACCCAGCTGAGGAGTCAGAGATTTCTGGGAGAGAACTGAGTCCAGGTAGGTCTTTAGCGATGAGGCCATTGTAACAGGTTGGGGAGAGGGTCCTTGTGCACCAAGGTGCAATCCCAGGAAAGAGGGCACACGTACGTGTATTAGCTGGGCATTGTTCTGCCTTTAGAACACATTGTGGCTACTGGGACATTTTCATGAGTGACATTTCATGTAAGTCCTGGAGAAGTAGGTAGGACCACTGTGACTACACAAGTTTACCGACACATAACGGGCAGTTCACAAACACATGTACTTGACCTTCTCTGGCTAACTACAACAGGTACATTACAGTGTGTGGAAGGCAATCATGGATTGGCTTCAAAGAAGAAAACATGGCCAGCAAAATGACAGAAAGAACCCGATTTCGTTTAAAAACGAAAAAAAGGTAAGAAATGATTTTTTTTTTAAAAAAAAACCTAAGCATAACCTGAATTATTCACAAATTTATGGTAATAACTAGTAAAGAGGTAAACTTGTAACTGTTATATTCAACCTAAAGCTGGAATAAAGATGCACAAGAAAGATTTAGAAAAGTAAGAAGAACGTGGCAAAAGCGAAACAAAAAATAACGATAAAAACAGTGAGACGTACCGAGGCACAGCGGAGAGTCCCACGTGATGTGTATTTCCCAGCCTTTTCGATTGCAGTGGATTGGAGCTCACTGGTTGTAATTCAGCCATCTCCATTCATCGGGAAGCGGCACATTACATATGTACATTTTACATGGACCAATGTGACCTTGACAACTGAAAGTGTGTCACCAAGCGTCAGGCCATCTTTCCAATATGTCAACACAAATAGGTCATTTAAACAGAGTGGCATATATTTCGAGGCCAATTTGTCCACCAACAGGAGTTCACCTATCTCAGAACAACAGAGAGGCAAGAGTTTAAAATGAATGAAAATATATTCAATCCATAATCAAATGAAAACATTTTGGGACTGGTGCCAGAAAGTTTTCCTGAATTAGATTTTCTTCAGCGCCTAAATTTAGCCATCTGGCATTCTATTTTAAGAACCATTTAATTTTTTTTTTTAAATGAAGGATTTGCCTTTTGATGAGGAAACCATAATTTCATTGTAAATATGGAACATGTTGCCCTTGACTCTGAATGTACAAGTGACTCTGAAATTCCATATGATGAAAGAGGGAACGTCGTTCACCACATGTTTCACAGCCAGGAGTGAGGAGAGAAATTGTCAACAAAAAACGAGTGTGGTTCTAGAATATTGGTAATTGTTACAATAAACCTTACTGGTAAAAGAAAATGTTCAAGCACGTCATTAAGGGCTAAAGAATCACAAACAGAAGCAATGTACCACAGGAAGTTCTGTAAACTACGGATGATTGTGGGAAAAGTTCTGAAATTTTGTTAAAGGACAGAGTTCTTATATTTTATTTCCATGAAGATTACAAAATATATTGGTAGTGGCACTTTCTGTTAATTAAGGAATGTGGTATTATTACAAATATGTAATATTAATACCATTTTAAAAACTAGGCTATTTTAAGTTCATTTTAACACTGCCAACTAATATTTCTTCAGGAATAACACTACGACATAGAACCCTCGTTAATTTAACGGATACTATTATTTGACGATTGTAATCTCAGATACTATTCTAGGCATTGAGGCTAGAATCATGAGCCAGAGGAATATAATATTTGACTTCCTGACGCTTACAGTCCAATGACAATTATAAAGAAATAGATGAGAAGTTAATCAAAGATGGAAATGAGGTTCTGGCATAGCATGGTCGGAAGGTGAGCCCATAAAAATACATGATTCAGATTAAGTTATTTTTAAATAGACTGCTGAGAATTATTCTAAGTTTCCATGTGGATGAGAGTGTCACTGTGTTAATTATAACAGTGTCTGCTCCGTGTCGAGCACCTTATTAAGTCCTTCACATTCACCCGTTTACTTCCCACCAAGGGCTGTTTGAGCAGATGGCATTTGTCATCTTTTGAGGAACTGAAGTTCAGCCAACTTGAGTTGCCTGGTCACACATTGGCAACGATCTGACAGAACCTGTGACCTTCACACACTGTCACATAAGCGCCCTGAGTTGCGTCAGTTTTAGCATGTTGGGGAATTGCTATGTTCTATTCACTGATCAAAATTCTTGACGACAAACAGGTTTTGTTGTAAAGGTACTGTATGAAAATAATTTGGTTAAAAAAATGCTTTAAGACAAGTGGATTTAGTTATCTATCACTATACAACACATTATTCCAAAACTCAGTGGCTTAAAAACACAAACTTGTATTGTCTCACTTAGTTTCTAGGCCAGGAGTCTGTGAGTAGGCTGACCAGATGTCCCGTTTTAAACAGGACAGAAAACAACGGGTCGGCACGTCTGCCGCACTTCACGGGCCACGGAGACGATCTCTGGTGCCCCCGGGAGGGCGTCACACAGAGGCGGGGATGCCAGGGGGCAGGGATCCCTGTGTGACATCCCCTCACGGTCTCTCACCCCTTCCTGTGCATGTCTGTGTTCAAGGAGACAGAGGCTGTTTGGGGGACATCGCAGGTGCTGGCTACCACCCCAAGTGTGGGAAAAAACGCTGCTCTGGTTGCTGCTTTTTAAGGAACTGTGAACGTTCATCTAAAGAAACAGCAATTGCAAAATTGCAGTTGAAACGAGTTTGCCTCCTCATGTGAAAAACAAATACCTTGGGAAGTGTACATGCAATTATTTATTTTTTACATGATTTATAATGGGATTTTCTTAACCCCCCCCAATACATGTAATGATACCGGGGCTGTCCGGAAAGTATCCAGCTACGTAACATGAAAAACAGAGGCGTCCTGCTGGATAGTCCTCGTATGCACTTGGCCAAAGAAACACTATCGTGATGTCAGGAGCTACAAACACATTGTGAAATGCAACCTTCACAGCAGCTATTAACGAACTTTGGAACTTAATTTAGTGAACCTGACTCATTTAGGAAAACAGAGTGGATAACTTCTAACTCACTGGCCTAAGAGTTTTGAAAGTTTGCGGCAGTCACACCCTTCTTGGTGTGATCGTGACACACCTTCCAGCCAGAGGGGACTCCACGCGTCTTCTGCATCAGTTCACACATCACTCCCGGTGCAAGCAGCTCGGGGCCTGCGGCTGCGCCGCAGCTCTCCCTGGCCTGCTCACTTTGGAGGATTTTCCCCCAGCACGCAGTGACCGTCATTCGTAGTGGGCTTTAAAAAGCACAGCACATCAGATTTAGTCAGATAATGGGTTCTATGTGATGATGACTAATAGAATGATGAATGAGGATGGGGAATTAATATAGAAGGAAAACTGTAGACCATCATGTAGAGATAATAAGAAAAGAAAAAAAACAGTATCATCTTTAATCACTTAAACGACCACGTTACATCTATATTTCCAGTATCTTCCAACATATCAGTTAACCCAGAGCAGCAGTTATTATTTTTTGGAGCCAAGTCTCCTTTGAGAACAGCAGAAAAGTTATGATCGCTCTCTGCAACCCGCCCCGCCCCAAGCACATCTAGGCAATTCATGCAGCTCGTGGGTCGCCTGAGCCGTAGTGGGGGGCATTGCATTGCAACGTACGACGGACGTCAGGCTTAAAATTATTAACTGAGTGTGAAGAAGTCATTGATGGTAACATCTGTTTCTTAGTGATATTACTGGTGGAGAGAGATTGTTTCCAGGGCCAGGGTGTGCCAGAACACACGAAAAACCTTTGCAATAAAATTTAGCATCCACGCGAAATACATGATGTTAAACTGAGCATATTATAGGATGCCAAGCACTTTATGATTTGTTGACCAGACAGCTCCCATTTCTTATTTTAGGAGCATCCTCTGTATATGACATCAAGAGCAGTCCTCCTAGACCCCCATGCACACAGATTGCCTAATTTTCCAGTTCATTCCACTCCCGTAGAGACAAGGCTGGACAGACCGAGTCTAACTTCTTAAGAGGTTTTGTATCAGCTGAGTCAGAAATTTCCAGAGTGCCACCTTCCATTTCTCAAGCTTGTCTGATGGGTGACACAGAAAACAAAACAGACAAACAAACAAAAGGATGGCATGAAATGCAGGAAAAAAAACGGTTACTGATCAGTCATCACGGCGTTAGCTTCTGAGAGGAACCGAGCCCGGAAAGAAACTGCAGCCCAGAAGGGGACAAGCCAGGGCAGAATCCTGCACATTCCAGTGAAAGTTTCCATGCGATCCTGTCCGTGGATGTGCCCTTCAAGGATGTGACCCAGGTGAGACTTAACAGCCGAAGGCAGCCCATCTACCGCGAGCAAATTACTGTCCCCCGAGGGGCACGCCGGGGACGTCCCCCGCGTGCTTCGGGGAGAAGAAAAACCCCGTGTTCCTAGAAGAGGAAGCCACCAAGGCCGGCAGGGGTTCGCCCGCAAACGGGGCTGCGCCCGAAGCCAAGAACTTGGAGCCGCCTTAAGTCGAGGGGGCGTTCCAATTAGGTCACTAAACGTTTCTGACAGGCAACAGGTTCTAATAAGGCGGCGACAGTGGCTTCACACAGAAAAGAATGTAGCACAATGTGGCATTTTAACAGGCCCTATCGAGAGGACAGGGATAAAGGGGAGCTTGTCAGGCGGGGCAGCGTTGGTCCCACAATGAGGTCGAAGAGCCCGGAAAACAACAAGTGACGTCTAGTGACCATCGAACAGAGCACGCCTTCCTCCTTCCACGCACGCGTGCCCGGGCCCCGCCCCGGTATACCGACTGTTACACACTGACAGAGGTTGCACAGAGCACAAAAAATGAACTGCTACGTGTTGAATCCATAGGACAGATCCGACACTCCATGGCTAACAGGAAGTGCACAGAACGTGCTCGCAGTAGCATTTAACGCGTCTGTGAGCACACACTCGGGGGAAGCAGCACAGGCATGCCCGGACCCTGGAGATTTAAAACGCTGTCTGGTCACCGCAGTGACGAGATCACGGGAAGGAAACTGCCCAAAGATTAGAAATGCCGTTTTTTACAAACTAGGCACAGTCATTGAAATCTCCGGTGTATTTATTTTTGCGTGAAGCTGGAGATTGGATGTAAAATCAGTGTGCCCAAGTCAAATAGAGGACAGATGGGAGATCGCGTTACAGGCCTGACAGTCCGGCTATGTTTTCATACTGTCGAGTATAAACCACAAGCGGCTCGCCAGGTAACGTGCACAATGGCTGGCCCTTACATCAACTTGTGACTTGGTTTATTGGCATCAGTATGTCCCCCTCTAAATGATGATCTGTCTCCTACAGAGCAAGCTATGGCAGTCAGAGAGAACAGGACAACGGAGTAGTTAATTTTTTAGGGGGGCATTACTAAAGCAGGTACTTAGGATAAAGAAATCATTTTAAGTAGGCCAGTTACTTTGCTTATTACCATCAAAGTTCTGGCTGTTTCATGACAATGAAATATAGGGCAACCCAAACATAGATGACATAGACATAGACACGGACGTAGATATGGACATAGACATGGATACAGATGGACAGGAACTGACGTACATACAGATACATACAGACATGTGCATAGAGCTGTTAAACATGTATAGATTGTTCATACTAAATTTAATTACTTAGGTGAGCCAGAAGATACTCATTACAAACTTCAACACAAGGAAAAATGAAGTTGTAAGACACTTCCACATTTGACCACGTGTTTTCATTGACTGTCTATGATAATTTGGTAAATTTTAAAGTTTAAAATCCTCTTATAGTCTTTTATTGAACTTAGGAGTGATCTAGTTTATCAGCTAAAATCTCCTTTAAAATACTGTGGGTTTCCTATATATCAGATTGTAGTCAGATACGTGAGAGAAAAGGTATGCTCACAAACCTCTTCTGGACAGGCCCTTGTCTTCTCTGGCCTGTGAGGGGCATGGTGTGGGACAATATTCTTTGCTTCCTACAAGTGCTTTTGCCCAAAGGAGAGCATCTCCGAGTCATCAACGCCTGCCATCTAAGGGCTTCACCGAAACAAAAACACCCTTTCGGCTACATCCTTGAATTAGTCTTGACACTGAGGCCAAGTTCCCCTGTGATTGTTTTTATGTTAAGACATTGTATTTTCTCACCTTGAGGATCTTTTGCTGACTGGAGAGACTTCCTTGGACACTGTATTTCCAGTACATTCTGACTAAACACTAACCACTCCCTTATTTCTCTCTTGTCCTTAACTGCAGTTAGAAGACAACCGACATTTCATACCTTCCTTCCTGGAATCTGTTCGGCAAATCCATAAGTTCTGAGAAACTTCTTCCAGCTGCTGGGGTACTACAGGTGGTGGTTTCAGTAACTCTTCTCGCCCACCGTAACACTGGCTTCCGTGATTGCCCAGCCTCCAGGGCAACTTCCCCACGACCTGGCCCCACTACACAGTCTCCTTGCCGCTTTTGCAGTCTCCTTCTGACCTCCCCGACGCAACATGAGGCACGTGGTTCAGGTTTGTCACGGGATGTCCCTAGATGTACCGATTTCTGCATGAGTTGTTTATTGTGTATCAACCCAACTGGCCTAAAACGGTCATCATTCTGCTTGCTGATGATTTCGTGGGTTCAGCTTTGTACTGAATGCTGGTGTACCCACTGCCCAAACTCCTACGCTGAAGACTCTCAATGTGATGATGTTGTGAATGGAGCCTTTTTGAGATCATTGGCTTTACAGGAGGTCGTGAGGGTGGGGCCTTCACGATGGCATTAGCGACCTGGACAGCAGAGACCCTGGAAAGAGCTCTCTGTCTGCCTGTCTCTGTGAGGACACAGCACAAAGTTAGCTACGTACAAGCCACAAAGAGAGCCCACCCCAGAAACCAACCTCCCTGGAACCTTCATTTTGGACCTGTAGCTTCCAGAAATGTGAGAATGGAAACTTCTGTTGTGCAGGCCACCCAGTCTTTGGGATATGGCAGCACAGCCAGACTAACATGTCCACCCAAAACTTGTAAACTAATGTCTACAACATCGTTATTCATAATAGTTACAAGTGGAAATGACCCAGATGTCCACTGACTGATAAACAGATAAACAAAATGTGGTACATCCATAAAATGAAATATTATTCCTCAACACGAAGGAAAGAAGGACTGACACTTGCTTACACATGAAAATATGATGTCAGGAAGCCAGACACAAAAGGCCACATACTGTCTGATCCCGTTTATATGAAATAATCCGAGAGTGGACAAACCCGTAGCGACAGGAAATAGGTTAGCTAGTTGTCAGAGGTGATGAAAATGTTCTGGAATTAGGTAGTGGTGGTAGTTTGCACAACTTCGTGAGTGTACCAAAACCCCTGACTTACGCTCTCTAAAAAGATGGATTTTATGGTATGCAAATCACACCTTAATAAAGCTATTACAAACAATTAATTTTACACGTTTTAAAACTAAGGTGGCTACTAGAAATTTCAAATGACCTTTGTGGCCTGGCATTACAGTTCCGTTGTTCTAGATGATCAAAAAGCAGGCATTCATGGGAGGGGCGCGGGCTGTTTAACTTCAGTGGGAACTGTACGGTTAGCCTAGGGGACAGCCGTGGAAGAATCTGCTAGAAGTTGTACAGACAGCCCTTGGCTGACACTGAAGATGCTGTGCAGAAGAGGATTTGTAGAGGAAACGTGTTTTGGAAAAGACTCTAATGCAGTGAGTACCTTAAAAGCCACAGGAAAAAGTTGCTACTTGGCTAGCAAATTTTTATAGGTTCCTTTTCTTTTTCTGTTTTACTAGCTGTTACAGAAAAGATTTCCATTTAGAATACGTTTCTTCAGTTAATTGTTTTATATGAATGTGGAGGCAGTTGCTAGAGTGTGTTGATAGGATTTTCAAATATTTAGGCATCTCAAAGAACTACAAAGTGTATCCCAAAAATAAAGTATTAAAAGAAAGTACTTCACATAAAACCAGTCCTTTAAACCAAAGAAAACTTGCACATCAATTTTTTTTTTTAATGTTGTTAAGTGATTTTTACCTTCCAATGGTTAATTCAAATTTTGGTCGATACGTTATTTTTAAAAACTAATTAAAATGACTAAATACCAACCCCCCAGAATGGAAACAGGTAAATTGGAAGGAGTGCCCCACACAGTATGAGCGACCCATCGCCTTTAGGTAACTGATGCAGATCGCATAGTAAACACGGCTGTCACGATGGGGTTTTGAGAAAGGGGGTATGTTGTTTGAAGTCACACTGCCGCCATCTCGGGGATCTAGAGATGCGATAAAACAATCACGGGGGTTGTCTGCAATCACAGGGGGAGAAAGGTGTGTGCAACCTGGTACTGAAAAGCAGGAAGTCAATGAACGTATTGTCCTACTTCTCTGCCTCCCGCTGTCTCGTGTTTGAATCATTTGCCCACTCGCCTTTTGGTGACTGGGACCCGGACACTTTCGGCGGGTTTGTGAGGGTGGTGGCGTCCTCGTCACTCAGGAACTACTATCGACGAGTCCTCTAACTTGACCTTGTGTCTGTTTACGTTGAAGATAGGATTAAGAATTCTTCCAACTGTCCGTATAGTGTAGTCAGCCATACCATTTTATTTTATTTTTACTTTTTTGGCTTTAAACAGAAGCCTTCCGTGGAAAACAACGTGTGGGGGAGTGAGGATCGTCTCCCAGGCATCCCGTCGCCACCGCGCTCTCCCAGACGTCCTGTCACCACCGCGCTCTCCCAGACGTCCCCTCGCCACCGCGCTCTCCCAGACGTCCCGTCGCATCGCCGCAGACAGCTCGTGGTCAAGTGTCAGCATTTAAAGCCATGCGCAAAGCTCTGAAGTCTGGACTTGCCCGCTGTGTGGGACACTTCTCTGAATGATCTGAGAAGACAACTTCCCTTAAGGAATTCTGGACCATAGTAATTATTAAAGTTCAAGTTCATGTGACTTTAAAAAATAACCTGCACAGTAGCCCTCCTGATGGGTGAGGAAACGTTTCAGGGCCCCCCGGGGATGCCTGCGGCTGTGGGTAGTACCAACCCTTGCATACGAGTACACTGAGTTGTTTCCTGTACTAATGCATCGTACCTAAGAGAAAGTTTAAGTTGGGCGCGTTAACAGTGACGACTAAATAAAATGGGACAATTACAACAATATACTACAATAAAAGTTATGTGAATTCACCTTTTCATTTAAAACAGTCGTGTCCAAATGTTTGGCTTTCGTGGGCCACAGCGGAAGAAGAGGAGTTGCCTTGGGCCACACGTCAAACACACTCACACTAACAACAGCAGATGAGCTGAAAAGAAGATCCGTGCGTACTTGTCATTGTGCTTAAAGAACGTTCACGAATGGGTGTTGGGCCGCGTCCAAAGCCGCCCTGGGATGCTTGATTCAAAGGAAGCACTTTACAGCTTCTCCTTGTGGCACCCGAACTGCCAGCATCACTGCCCTTGAGCTCTGGGGCCATTACTAAGTCCACTAAGGTGACTTGGACACCAGCACTGTGACATCATGCCGCTCACTCTGACAATCCAGAGGGCTTCGAAGGGACTCACAGGCTGGGCGTGGACATCGCCAGGACACGCGGGACAAAGGGATGATTCAGGCCCTGGGCAGGACGCAGCGGGCGACTCGAGATTTCATGCTGCTGGACTGCAAAACGGTGGACGGTGTAAAACCTGTGAATTATTTATTTCTGGAGATTTTCATGGAGTATTGTTGGCTCACGGTTGACCTCTGATGACCGAAACCGTGAAAAGCAAAGTCACAGACAAGAGGGGACTACTGTATAGTTTTCTGTTTTACTTGGTTTGGAAGCATTAGCAGCTTTTATACACATGTAAGTACGTTCATCTATGCCTACTAAGGAGACGGTGCCGGAAACTGAGATTTAATGACACAGTGAAATGAAGTGTTACTCAGTATTGTGTGCCTAGTCGTACCGTATAAAGCGATCTGCTTTAAAACACAATATACAAAAAATATCTTTCAATAATACAACTGGCATGGAATAGTAGTAAGTTATATATTTCATAGTAGTACACTATTGTTTAAACCATGGCAATCCAGACTATGTTCTACAGCAAGATTAGTCATCTGAATTTTTATTGGAATCAGAATTCCCCAATCCTTGATCTTAATTGGAGAAATAAGGACAGATTTCATTGCCTTTCATGTTGCTAACAGCTTATGTTTAAATATCTCCAATGTACTTTAATATATATTGTCTCATTTAGTGTGTGTAATAACCATTCCAATGGGCCCCCTCGCATACTTTTCTAGTCGACTGTGGACAGTCTAAGCAACTATAAGGACTTCCACAAAATACTATGAATGACAAACGGGACGGGTACGCTCCCGCTCTTGGTATAGCTAGATCATTACCACAGCCCATCAATCCAAAGTAAGAGAAGTCCCAGACTTTAACACATGCTAAACTGCTGCAAAACTCCCTGCAACTCCCTCTCCAAGCTCACCCATGTCCAGTGTCCGCGATCGGAACCCGCCTCACAAGCCATTCTGAGAACCCAGTCATTCCTCTCCCCGGGAACCACCCCCAGTCCTGGAGAAGAAGTGCAGGGTTGACACCTTCCGGAAAGCTAAGGAATCACGATGTGCTGCAGAAAGCAGGCCTCGTGGTGGAACGCAGCGATGCATTTGTGAAGACCCCGGTTCCATCGAGTTTCTCCGTTCCCATCGTACCATTGCTTTTCCACTGGGGAAAACCTGACTCCATGCCCAATCCTCTTCCAAACACACGAGGAAAGCCTAAGTATGCCACGTTGAAAGAAGAAGGGGTTGGGGGTCAGGAAACAGGTTATGATTTTCAATTTTACTACTGTAGTACACTTCATGTTTAACAATTCTGTTTCACATTGCTGCTGGCTTCTTCTGTGTCCTATTGTGTCCGAGGAAAGTTTGTCACTCAGAAAATCAGAGAATAAAAAAAATGAAATTATTTTATTTTGAGTTTCAAAAATAGAGATCGAGATACACACACAAAAATGTTAGGAAGAATAGTTTTTCTGTTTTCATCTAGTTAAATGCATACCTGTCCGTGGGGGGGGGTGTGGCGAGGGGTACGGGGTGGGAGGGCACCTGGTAGATGCCCATTCGGGCAGTTCTAGAGCTGCCACCCCACCCTAAGCATGTTCAAAGATGAGTTCTACACCTAGGGCTCCAGCAGAAGCTTCTATCCCCAATGCACGAAACTGCTCATGTCTCACAGTGAAAATAACAAAATAATTCCACGTGTTCGAAAACTGCCTCTGCCCGCCAACGCTGGCGGAGGGAGCGCAGCACACGCCGCACGCTGAAGAGGAACACCTTTGCAGGAAGCGAGCGTTTTCCGCAGTATCTTCAAATACCATGGGAGTCAAGCTGGGTGTCCCATTAGCCCGATCCAAGGCCGGCGGAGAGGGAGGGACCACCCACTGATGGGAAGATAAACACGAACCCCCACAGCAGTCAGCAAGACCAGACTGGTGGCCCTGGGCGTGACTCCCCAGCCCCGGGCAGGGGAGTGGAAGCCCTTAGAAAGGCCTGACTCCCAGAAGACAGCTGTGACAGCACAGTGTAATTCATACAATAATTAGGCAGACGCTGTGACTGGTATTTGGGGGCATATAAAGTCTGTCAACTGTCAGAAAAAAAAAGGGAACGTTTTTCTCATTAGTTTAACGAAAAGACCAATCTCATGTTGTAGGGGGTCTCCGGGCATCAGGAGAGCCCGAGGGCTCCACCTTCCGAGCAGCCCGTGGGGGAGACAGAAGTTGTGACAGGAGCCGCGCAGACCTGCAGATGCCTGTAACGCGTAACACCTTGGGGGGCTTGTGTTGTGAGCACACCCACCTTCTTCTCTACCATCAGTCCCATCCCTGGATTCGAACTTCCACGGATAAGACTCCCAAGGGCTGTCCGGAAGGTATCCAGCCATAAACATGAAAACCAGAGGCACTGACGGCCGGGTTTTTCCCGGACAGCCTCGTAAAACTCCACGCCCCCCTGAAGGAGCAGGTGCCCTGCGGGGACTTGCAGATGGCCTAACGTCAGCCTGTGTTTCCCGTGACACGCCCGCCATCTGCTCTGAGCAATCCTGACAGCTCTCTTCACCCTTTGCTGCAAAGCTGTGATGATGTCCCTGCCCCGGAAGCAGAAGGCGGCAGGTCGCAGGGTTCCCAAAGCTTCTGGGAGCTTTCGGGCTTCTTGAAGTTTCTGGCTGAAAAACAACTTTAAGATGAACGCAGGTATTTCATAGAAGAGCATAGAAGAGGCTGCATTCCGAAGGCCGGGGCGCTCTTACATGCGGGAACACTTTGATTCTCTCCTGCCACCAGGGGGAGGGGACAGTGAACACACGGCCTGCGTTCTGCGGGCCGAGCGGGGCCCCACTGCACCCCGGCGGGGACGCACCCACTTTCTGACGTTACCTTTTCTCGACTCTAACTGGCGCACCGCCGTCGTTTCAGAAAGCAGCCTCTGAACTCCTCCTCGTTTATTTTGGCCACTGGCTTCTCCCGGACACCCACCGCGCGCTGCCCCTGCGCTTCCGCCATCTCTGCAAACACCCGCGGCCTGAGTTAGCGTCTCCTTTCGTGGCTGTGACCGCCGAACCATCTTTCCTCTGTCGCTCACCGGGTCCGACGGGGCGCTGGGCACGGGGCCCTGCGCTCCAGGCTCTCAGCTCACTTCCTGCTCAGACGCGGGCCCCGGGAGATGTGCCCAGGGAACGGAGTGGACCGGTGGCGAGGGAATGCGCCCGCCCCACGCTGGCGCCCGTGTCCCCCGACATCAGTTGGTGGGCAGCAGAGAAGGCTGGAAAGGAAAACTGGTGAGTTTATTTACTGGGGTGCAGAATAAAGAAACACGTCACATTGATGGACAGTCAATAAACTAACTGAATTCATCACTGTTAACAAGATGTCTGACAGGCTGAGGAAGGTGACCAGGTGAAGTGCACTGACTTGGCCACAATGATCCATCGAAACGATGCCGGTAGCCAAAGTGCAAATGTCAAGGCCGAGTTTCTCTTTGGTTCGGTGTAAAATTCCATTCCCTAGGACTTCATGGTGATTTCACAGTAAGTGACCTTGAGCTAAGTCAACTGGATACATCGGCAGGGAAATCTAAATAATACGCCTATCAGAATAGCCGAACAAAATAACCAGTTGTGGCTTCTACTGCTCAGGAACTGTAGCGACAAGGAGGGCGTTTGGACATTTTCTAGGCAATTTCAGGAACGAAAGTCATTGCTTGTGACACATATCCTTTAATATTCTAAATACCTCGTGTACATGTATGTCTTGGGTCTGAAGGTCTAGATCCTGTAGTGACTGATAGAAGAATGGATGTTATCAGACCCAGACGTAGTTATTTCTCACGCTTCTAGTGGCCGCTGTGTGCTGTAAGGGCTACAAACGCTGCCAGTCATCACCCTTGTGTTTCCAGATTATGTAAGTTGGTTAGGGGCACACTTCTGTGCGTGTGTGTCTCCGAAAGAGGAGAACTCTAACTTAGGGATGTGTGAGCCGCACTCCCCAAATTTCAGTTGGTGGATGGAGGATGCACAGTCTGCTTCTACCAATGGGATAGTCACAAGTAGGAAGCACAGAGCCAGAGGTTTAGCTACACAATCACGTGTCACATTGTATAACGTGGTCCCTCAATTCACTGAAAGCGGTCCAACGTTATCGTGGGTCTGACGGAGGCACGCGTGTATCAGACGTCACGGGGAGCCCCAACTTTCAACGTTAGTCTGCATGACAACAATCTCAGTGGTGGCGAGAGTGAAGCACCTGGCTTTTTTTTTTTTATTTTTATACATTTTTTAATGTGTTTGAAACGTGTAACGTACCAGGGGCTTTTCTAAATACTTGACACTTGCTAGCTCATTTACTCATCACAAAAATCACCTTTGCCATAGAAAACAGTTTCAGTAACTCGTCCCAGAGACAGTAACTCAGCCCATTTTCGGGGCCACATCTCCTCAGGTCTGACTCTTATTTAAATCACATGAACATTCCTTGAACCCATACAAGAGTTTTGTTTTGTTTTTCATGTAAAAATCAACTCTACATCTATGCATTTTTCCTGGTTAGATAGGGGAAACTGTCCATAAATTTCTTTGGGTAGACTCTGCCTGGGAAGTATTTTTTTTTACACTGAGAAATTTTGAGATTGCTTGAAAATATTTATGATGCACAGACGGTGTTAAATACCCCAAAGTCTCCCCGGATCACTTGCGGTGTATTTTAGGGATAATAATAAAAGCACGGCTACCCCTCCAGCCACGTCTTGGACGCCTGCGGATGCTCCCCTAAGTCCTGCACTGTGGAAACACAAACAGCTCCCCCCCCGACTCCCCCTGGACTCTCTCTTCCCTCCCCGCGCCCCCAGCAAGAGACTAATTCTGACTGCGGCTCCGTGATCTGGCCCCAGGGATGAGGTGGGCAGTGGAAGCGTTGCTCAGTGTCGTGCAGTCCTGCTCCTGCGAGAGCCCCCGCGCTCCAAGGAGAAAAGCGGGCTCGTCCACCCGAAACTTCGCGCTGCACAGGGCCCGTTCGACAGTAGTTCCTACCGGGTAGGTGGCAGTAAGCCTCGCCGGATGACAGTCATCACGGGTTGCAAGAGGAACAGCGAGTACTCGTTTGCCCGAATGCTGTGCAATCGCCTGGGTGTGCGCTTGGCCGGGTGGCACAGGCCCAGCTCAGTGACTCGGACTCTGCGGTCCTGGGCTGTGCTCTCCCGAGGGCAGCGGGGTCCGGAACCCAGGGCTCACTGGGGTTCAGCAACTGCTGCCCCGGTCTCGGGGGACACGTGCGGATTCTCCCGGCGACCAGCACAGGGAATGCTGACCGACGGCCGTCCGGGTGACAGGCACTTGCTGTGCCCGTGGCTCCTGGCGGCCCAGCACGCACCGCACGAAGGCACCCGGCTGCATGACGCTGGCCGCTCAGGGAAGGGGGGACACGAACGACACCCCGATGGTGAAACCCCACAAATTAAAAATAAAAGGATTATTTGTAAAACCTAGCAAAGGAGCATGCTCCAAAAGAGAATGAAGTCTGAGAATCTGACAGACTGAGAATACAAAGGTACCGAAGGGGAAAGAATTCCAAGGCCGCCCCCAGTACCCTGGAGATAACGTCCAGGTCCTTCATGCCGCTAAGAGGGAAGCATCCGCTCCATTACAGAGGAGAAGGCGGAGGGGTGGGAGGGCCCGAGCTTTTCCAGGCGCTGTATTCCCTTAGAACTCTCTGGAATCAAGCAGAGGGGTCATTTAGGGAACTCGGAGATGCCACTGGATGTCCCACAGAGGGCTGGCTGGCAGGGCAGGACTTCAGTCGTGCCCCTGAGGTGTCTTTGGTGCAGTTCCTTCCTAGAGCACAGTGATGCTCCGAGGACAGGTAGCCCACGCGTCCCGGGCACTCAGACACGACCACGGTGGGAGCTGCAGGAAACGCCGGGTGAAGGATAGAGCACGGGCGGACCCCTGCCCCAGCCAGCGGTGCCTGCGCAGGGTAAGCCACAGGGCCAAGAAAAGGAAGCTTTTTCCGGAACGTTGTGTTTCTCGTCATCAACGACACATACGATTAATACGTTATAATCGTGCACTGCAAGATTTTAAAGTGTTTTAACCAACAAGTGGTGTCCCATGTCTCCTGGTGAACCCCCAGTCACAGAGATAAGCACCTATCCGGTGAAAATGTGACACCTCAGTGACTGTCTTAAAAACCAACCACCTAAAAGCCTAAGGTATGTGGAGCGAAAGAAACACAAACAGTATCTATGACGTGTAGTATGACAAGCATGAAGTGACGACAATTCTTGGATTTTTTTTTAAAGAGTCCAGTTTTCAAACTGTACGCTCCATTGTCTGCATAG
This sequence comes from Lyroderma lyra, assembly GCA_004026885.1. NCBI lineage: Eukaryota > Metazoa > Chordata > Mammalia > Chiroptera > Megadermatidae > Lyroderma > Lyroderma lyra. The sequence continues at coordinate 53,874 of PVJL010007417.1, read as the reverse complement.
TTACCTCTGTCAGAGCCAAGGGGTACATTACGGCGCCCCAAATGCGGTCACCGTGCCAAGGCTGGCATCGCCCACATGCACGTTTCGAGGTGTTCTAAGAGGGCTACCCTGCCTGTCTCCATGTGCCCATTTCTGAAATGGGCAAGACGGCAAGACTTTCAGCTCCGGACTGTTGAGGGGCGGCTCTGTGTGTCACTGTGGCGGGTGGTCAATGTCCCTGCACCCACTGCTGAGCTAGAGGCCAGCGCTTCCACACTGAGGGGATCGGGAGCCTACTTACTCTTGGAGAGACATGAGCTGCCAAAGAAAGGGAGCCTGGCCCAAACCAGCCAACCAAACAAGACACAGTCCTGTGACGAGATTTAAAACACCTCCCGTGTCATCCAAATCCCCCAAACGAGAAGTCGGCTGATAGGCTGAACGGTTCTCCCAGGAAGCCAGGCCCCCAACGCACACGTCCTACGTCAAGCTGGAAAATGTACATGGCAGGGCCTCCGGGGGATGGCTGGGACACAGCAAGGGTCCCTGCAGCAGCGCGTGCCACACGTCGGAGAGGCCTCCCCGGGTCGGCCCACAGCGTCTCAGGCCCACCAGGGACCGCGGCTGCACTCTGTGTGTTCCACCTCTTTTCCGAATCAGAGTGGCCACTGGGATCGTCTGGTCGTGGTGTCACGGTGGCGATCTGGGTGTGCGTGTGCGGAGGGGAGCATGTGTTGTTTTTAGTTCCTACCTCTCCTGATCCAGAAGAGCTACGTCTAGTCCCGACGAGGACACCACTGAGCGTGTCCAGATGTGACTCGTCCTGGCCGACGGACTGGGAACAGAAGGTCATTAGGAGCCACCATGACATCTCCATCACTCTCTGTGTCACTGTACCTGGGTGCTCCATGGTCCAGCTCAGGCCGCTACAAGGCACGTGACATCACACGAGGCACAACAGGTCTTTGAAATTCTTTAAGAACACGCTCTTTCACTTCAGGAGTAGAGATAAACTTTAAAAGACAAATGCTTCAGTCAGAGGGCACGTATAGACCTAAAGTCAAACTGTGCTATCAGTGACAAAGACAGATTATTTCCTGATACCAAGTTTTGGCTTGTTTTTGCTTTTCCTGGAAAGGCAGTGGATAGTTAAAAATGAGGAAAATGAATAGAGGAAAAACAAGTAAGAAAGAGAAAAGTAAGAAAGAAGTTGAAAGGGTTGACGGGGCATCAGAACATAGTTCGCCTAGTCAGCTCCGTTTGGGACTGGCCCAGAAGGTGGGTGGGAGGGGAAATGTTATAATTGGACTTTTTAATAATGAGAACGGAGAATGGCTTTCGTGTCCGTAGAGACCCTGAATCTACCCGGGATTATTTGTAAAGGAGGATCTCAAATAGCTTTGTAAAGTGCACACCGTACTAAAGGTCAGGATATCTGCTTGACTAATTTGACCATGCTGTATTAAATACGTAGAGGAAACATCTAATATTTTATGGGAAAAAAACCCCAAAGAAATAAATGTTCCTCCAAAATTAAAATAACTCAGGTGTACGCAGAAAAGCAAAGAAAAAAAAATACCCCCTTTAGAGACTAGCATTTAAGTTTCACGGGTCTGAAAACACAAGCCTGACAAATGTGTAAGTTTTGAGTCTCTGAGGATCCTTGCAGTTATTTTAGTATTGTGCATGATAAAACTTTAGTTGTATAAGGTTGAATATAGTGAAGTGTTAAGATATTTCTCCAGGATTAAACTAATCCTTCTCCAACACAAGGAAAAATAGTTGCCAATAAACTCTATTTTTAACAGGCACTTGAGAGAGACAAGATGAGACTTATAAAAATCCCTTTCAAGCAGTTTCGCGGTACAATAACAGTTTACACCCAACACATACATAAATACATTCCCGAGCTTCGCCTCTGCCAGCTTGCAAAGTCTGACTTGTCATCGTGCACACCACAGTTTGAAAGCGCGTTGGAGATGAAGCCTGTCATGCATCAGACCTCGCGAATCTACAACGGACTGTCCTTTTTTTAGAAACTTAATGAGCTGCATTCCCCTTGAGTTTTCTCAGAGAATGATGTGAGTATCAAAATGCTACCCACGGATGGACATGCAATGGTCTGTGTTGCATTTGGGGGACTACACGGATTTCACGCATTTCCCAAGCACAGGGTCCGCCCCCGCCCCCGCCTTTATACTGCTGACACCAGTACCCGCTGCAGAGAACACACTACAGTGTGGACCGCATGGGTGACAGTGTGACAGCTGGGCCAGGAGCTGGCGTGGCCGTCACAGAGAATCTCACCCTGGGTTTCAGGATTTGCTTGTGGGGAAAACAAATGTAAATGAATGGTGAACGTCCAGGACAAGAGGCGAGGCAGCTCTATCAGGGCTGGTCTGAGAGCAAGAATTCACGTGCAAATCAAAGACCTATCAAAAACGGGTGAGAATCACATTTCCTGTGTGTTTGCTGGCATGTATGTGTCATACAAAGGTGGGTTTTGGAGACAGAACGCTAGGGATGCATCTCAGCCCATCAATTTAGAATAGTATGATCTTGGGGTACATGTCCAAACCTTCCTACCCCATTTCCTAATGTTTTATCATTTCCTAAACATTTTTTCAGAGAACTTACCATTACCTGTCATCATACGTCAGTCGTGGCCATTCAGTTGTTATCATTGCTATAGAGCCGAAGCCTAACACATGGGGTTCTGTCCGTCTAGCTCGCGTCATGTGACCACCCTCACTGCCTGCACCAGAGTTTTGCGGGTGCTCAGTCAGAAGGCTGTTAAATACATGAACGGGTAAGTGAATGAATGAGACTTTCTGACAGACCCATCTTTCTGGTAGAGACGAACCTGACATCAGGGTGGTCTTGAGTGGCGGTGGCCTGGGGCTGCCCAAATGATTTTTACAACAATGCCACCCTTCCCGGGACTCAGTCATCGTTCTGCTCTGCAAACCACCCGTGTGGGCGGACGTGGCTCAGGTGTGCTCACGTGACCCCTTTCCCTTTGCTTCGGGAGCTGCAGACACCTTCGCGCCCACGCGTCCTCTCTCTGGGCACAATCACAGATACAGTCCACCTCCTGTCGATCTCGTCTTGCTGCCCTGGAGTTCAGTCTGCCTTTTTAAGGTGACTGTGTGTGTTTTTGTTGGATTCGTTAAATTAGAATTTTAAAGCTGGTTTCTCAAATGACATGTCCAGCTACTTAAGAGGTAAAAAGTATTTCGGTGCAGCCTCTTCGTATAAACGACACTAGTGCATTTTTACCGTGGCCACAGAGCTATTTGTAGTGATGAATAAATTAATTGACTATAATAGAATAAATAATGTACACTGTTATCCTAGGCTTTATGAGGAAGAATATAAAGGCAGGTTTGTTTCACAAAAAAAGACAATTTTATTTATGGGGCCATATTTCTGAAAAGATAAACAGCAAATTTCTAGATCTATAATCCTCTATTAGGTACGATCATAACTGAAAGAGAGCTAAATTGAGAAATGTCTTCTAAATTAGCAACTAAAGGATGGCCTGACACATATTTTTAATTGGTTCTTCCTCTTTCATCTGCCTGTCAACATCTGCCTTCTAATCTTTCATGCAAGCCCAGACACGTCTATCTTAGGCTATGAATTCTATGATGTAAACATGTATAAGCATATTTCATGACTACAAGTCTTCCTTTTATTGATGGATATTTCTGGATGGCCAACTTCTTAACGTGTACTGCTAAGCAGATTAGGCAAATAGATGGTTTAAACTCCCTGAGTTCTGGTTTATCATCACAAGATATTTGGAATAGATCAGCTTACAACTTCTGCAACCCCCTTGTTAGCCATAGTGATGACCACCCAAAGTTAGCAGTGTTGGGGTTTTTTTTTTAAACAAATCAGTCTGTAATTAAAAAAAACCCAATTCTCTTGTTTTTGAAGTTCTGTGAACATCGCATGGATATCCTGTCATATACAAAGGTTTTTTGTTTTCAATAAAAAGATCGATGCTGAAGGAGTCTTCACTTCGACCGTGATGAAGAGCCTCTCTAGAAATGATTACATCAAATAAAACTTGGACTTTATGACATTCACTTTATGGAGTTCTGCTTCTGTTTATAGCCAAGTAAGCTCTAATGGGCTTAACCTTCTTGCAGGTAACTCTACACTCTGGATAAAGGATAAAAAGTCACTACCCAAGAGCACCGCGAGGCAGCCGAGGAGGCAGGGCCAGGAGGCGGGTGGGCACGGGGACAGGCGAGGCGCAGAGTGGGCATCTCCTGTCCCCTCGGCTCTGAGCCTGCTGGCGGGCCCGAGTGCCGCCTGCTCCCTGGCAACACTCAGTACAAAACCCTCAGAGGCTCGGGTTTGAGGGACCGGAGGTGAGAGTTCAGGGCCAACACAGCCCCCGCAAGCGAGAAGGCACAGGAGACGCGCGTTTCTGCGTGCGGCCTTACCGTCCGCTAACGTGACTAATAGATGACTCTCCTACAACGCGCCACGATGGGATTTCCACTGGGAAAATGGGCAACGCCGAAACAGAGCTGAGGAAGTCCGACACGTGTGCCACACGGCTGTCGGCCCAGTGACTCGTGTGTGCACATGGCAGCACTTACCTGCTCAGAGGAAGGCAAGCTCCACGTCTTAAAATACCAAGGGTGCATCCACACGGAAGACTGCAGGAGCAGACTTCCGATTCTGCAACTAAAAGTAGTCCTGGCGCGCCTGCTGAGCCATCTAGAAGCATCCATTGTGATGTGCAGATTTTTGCGTGCAGTCCTGCCCGTATGCGGACTAGTAAATCGGGGTTGCATGAGACTTTAAGAACAAGATTTTTTAAAAATCATCCAACACTTTTTCTTTTTTGCATTTCTAGTATCAACACGCTGATCCCGATGGAGAAACTCTGTTTTGAATTTCTAACACAATTCCCCGCAGGGGTCTTAAAAACGGTTTCATCGACTCCCTAACTCACCCCAAGAGCCTGTCCCAGGGCACTCGGGTCTCTACCTGAACTGCTACTCGTTCTCTAACTTGATTTAGTCACGTTTCTTCGGAAGCTTCTCGGCTTCTCACACTAACCTGGAATCTATGCCCTCGGAGTTAGCAAGCGGTACACAAGTCAGCCTCCCCCATCACACAGCCTCGCCCAGTGCTGAGGGCGAGACAGATGCCCAAGGACTGCGGGACGAAGGCGCGGCTGGCTGCCTCATTCAGGCACCCGGAGGAAAGCAAAACAGCGTCAGGAAGGCCCGAAAGGGAGTGATTTCGCTGCTCGGCATCACGTGTCGTTGGATTCCGACAGAGACAGCTTTCCACAACCAGGAGAGCCCCGGGGTGCGGGGCTGCGCTCCCTCTCTGCTTTGGAACACCGTGGTCTTTGGCCACCAGGGACGTGACGACAGAACTCAAGTCCGCTGCTACCTTGCTGAGCAGCAGACAACGGGCTCTGACGGCAAACCTACTGGAGTTGAAGTTGGTTTCTGCCACTTGCTAACCACGTGGCTGTCTGTCTCCCTCATGTGACACGAGATAAAAACGAAACATTTCTAGTAAAATCATCACACCCAGTGCATAATGGTAATTATAACTAAGTCTTACAGAGTGTCCCTGTGTCTCAGGCACTTTATCTACCTGACTTGAGGCAATCCCCACAGCTGGGAGGCTCATGGACAGATGAGTAAAGTAAGTGGTTATTCACCAGCTCCCCACGGGTGAGATTTCCGCCCGGACGTCTGTAACTGGATTGCAAAGTCTATGCTAGTCACCGTGTCCCTACGCGGCCTCCCTAGAAGTTAGGAGGTGGAAGCAGCGATCACCCTGATTGTATTATTTTATTATAACAATATTATTATATATTATTATATGATTTAAGTATCTTATTTATGAAATGGGAGAAGACCACTTATTCCTCTTTTATAAGGTAACTATCATCAACTTTGGAAAACGTTTGGGAGACGGTTGAGGTTGCCACCAACCGCAAGTCTCACCATCTCGGTGTGACCACACTGCCCTCCCGAAGTCTCCGAAAGCTGCCTTCCCACAACACACCAGTCAGAAGACGGCTCTGCGTCCCCCCAGAGTCCTGTTTCTTAACCTGCCTGCCAACTCTATAGTCTAGGGGTTTATGTCTCCGTGTGACACGACGATGTTTGGAATATGCTCAAATCTACAAGGATAAATTTTCCTCGGAGTAACCGTATTGAGAACATGGCTTGCTGTTCTCTTTTTCTTGCTTTTTTTTTTTTTTTAGATCTCATCCAAAAAAAAAAAAAAAAAAAGCAAGGAAAAGACAAAGAAATAGCCACAGTGTTAACTACAGGGCAACGTCAACTTGGCAACCTGAGGGGGTGGGTCCGTCACAGGAATAGTTGAGGTCCTGGTTCCAGGAAGTCTAGCTGACAGGCTGGCCGCCCCATAAAGGATGGCCCTGCCACTTCACCCCTGCTCACAAATGCATATAAAAGGGGATATCCTGAAGAGCGACATTTTTGAGAGACATTCCCGTTCCAGGGCTTTCAGGACGGCTGGGCGGGAGACGCGCTGCAGCCCTTTAACTCTCCCTCCGGGCTCCGAGGCGGGGCCCATCCATTTTCTCTCCTCCATAAAGGTGTCGGGGCTGCCTCGTGCACTAATTTATGCTTCTGGTCTCGTTTGGCGTTTACCTTCCTGGTTTCACAACCCAGACGAACAAAAGCAGCTCTTCCGGAAATGCTCCACTCCCCTCGCTTTCACAGCGTGTCATCACAGAACTCAACAGTTGGGACTTCTTTATCGAGGGATCACGTGTCCTCTTAATTCTGAACACGCTGACGTGGGAGCCGTTCCTGTTCGCATGACAAGCTCAGTGGGGTTCTCTGTCTGAGGGTTTGGTTTTTTTTGTTTGGGTTTTGTTTTTTTTTTGAGGGTGAAATATGAACATTGAAAACATTAAGGTTAGGCATGAGACGTCAAGAGCTTTGGGTTTCTAAAACGAAATGTTAACTGAAAATGATGACAAGGTCAAGAGTACGGTGTGGTTTTCAAACACAGACAGACGTTTCTGACTGGTGTCTAAGTGGTGCAGCTCCGTTTTCATTATAATTTAGGATGATCCTTTTCCCACCCCTACTGACTAACTTCACAGCACAGCCTCACCAGTGAGGCCAGAGAAATAAGAAACACAGTAAAATATATTCTGAGTTTTAATCTTGCAATCTGCATCTGACAGGGTTAAAAGGGTGAGGAAATTAAGCCATGTTTTATAATTCCAGTGTTTAACCTCTGCAGTAGGAATTCATTGCAGGGTGAAGACGCCTTAATAGACGGTTAAGGAGAAAGGGAATCGACACTGTTAACTAGTGCACACGTTGGAGCACATGCACCCTGAGGTTAATCTCGCGGGTGTTTTATTTGATCGAGCTATGGAAGAACCATGTCACATGCTGTTGGTTAGACCTAAAATGTTTGCCTCCATATCCTCAGGCTAAAGACGGGGGTGCAGCTGTCAGCCTTTGGGGATGACAGGAGGCTTCCTTACTTCTTCCCTCGGTCGGATAGCAATTGTGAAGAAGGCTAGACTTCTAAGCCAAAGAGACAGACAAAGCGAACTAATGGGGTGGGTTTCCCTAAATCCTGGAAGCCTGGGGTGCGGCATTAGGACTGGGGGAGCTGGGCCCTGGCTGCCCTTTGCCTGGGCATCCCCTGCTCCCTACTGGTCCTGCTGGGTAACTTGGGAGCTGCGTGTCCTTGGCTGCGGCTGGTGGTCTGGTGATGGACCCCGGGCTTTGGCCAGTGCGAATCCTTTCCTAAGCTTTTGCCAACTGCTTCCAATGAAAACATTCCATTCTTTTTCCAGGAGTACAACCTCAAAGGTGACAGCCCCCAGGGTAGGTGTTAAGGGGGCCCCCATCCCTGGACATGGTATTCAGGTGCTTGCGTAATCCCGCCCCACCTTCCAGTGTGGGTGGGACTTGCGACTGGGTGACAAAGGCTGTGGGTGGCCCTCCTGAGATTACGTTTACCGTATTTGATTCCATCTCTGGCTGACATTTTCAAGCAAGCTGCCCTGAGTCCCATTGCCACAGGAAATGAATTCTAGCAACTGCTCTGGGGGCAGAAAGCTGACCCTGCCCCAGGCGAGCCCAGGATCCAAGCCCCGGGGGCCAGCTTCGCTGCAGTGTCAGGGGAGCTAAGCAGAGGACCCGGTGGGCCAGGCCTGACCTCTGACCCATGGGACCATGCGATGGCAGCTGAGGCTTGTTTATGCTGCTGAGTTTCTGGGAATTTATTTTTCTCATATTTTGAAAAGCCTAACCCTGGAATCATGGAGCCCAAAGTGTAAGATGTTTCCAGGTATCTGTGTATGTGTGTACCTGACTACGCACACGAGGGCTGCCCGGAAAGCATCCAGCCACAGAATATGAAGGACAGAGGCGTGGATGGCTGGATTTGTCCCCCGACAGCCCTCATATGTACACACAGATACATACACGTGTTAATAATGTTTATGCATTTATACTGTATATACAGTGTTTAGAAGACATTCACAGTCTGTGTATCTAGCTATATGTAATGCTTATACACACTTCTACCACACACACACACACACACACACACACACACACAATGTTTAGAAGACATACACAATGTTTTTACCTTGCAAACTGATGTTTTAATGTTAAGTATATGCCACTTTTCAAAGTAACCATATTCAAAGCGTTGGCTGTACATTTTTCATTTAAGGTGATGGCGCCTGATTTCAGTCATTTTGGTAACTGCGTGGAAAACCGATGGAACACCTGGAGCCATTTTCCTTTCTCCCTGCCTAGATCTTCTCTCTCTTTTCCAAAGTTTTAGTTTGAACACAGTTCGCCTCAATTTAAAAATTAGTGCATTCCCACCGGTGAGGAAACAGCAGTAATTCTTTGCTTAAAACTCCCCTCAGTGCCTTTCCCAGTGTCCCCCTGCACGGGGACAGTATCATGAAACACAAAGTCGTCGTGCCAGCATCAACCATGAGCGTTCCGATCGATGCTCCGAAGTAACTCCGTGACGTTGCAGGCGTGTGGTTCACCTTACGCTGCCATTCTTTTTATCCTTGGACACGATAGCTCCCCTGACCCTTTCTTCTCGGTCTTCTGCTCAGAAGGGGGGCAGTGGGTCCTACCATCAGTGCCGTTCTCCAAAGACACGTCAGGCAGAAAACGAGGGTGCAGAGAGGCACGCTGTCACCCTGAACCGTGCCGCGTCGGGTGCCGGGGCCCTAAGGCCGGGCAGGAGCAGCCCGGACACCTTCTCCACGTGCTCACGTCTATGCTGAGGCTTGGCCTCAAAGGCAACGAGAAAGAGCTCGGTGGTGGCAGAGCGTCACCACGTGCTCGCTCGTCGCGTCCTTCGGAGCTCGTTACGCGAGCGGCGAGCACGACGCGTGGCACCACGTGACGACGGGCACACACCTGTACAACCGGAAGGCACGGCACGCGGGGCCGTGCCCATCCTTCCCCGTCTTCACTCCGTGCGGTGCAGGGAGGTCCTTCTCCGGCGCCGGCTCCACGAGGTCGGGGAGGCTCTGAATCGTGACAACGTGCGTGTGGCTTCTACCAGGTCGCTGGGGGTAACTTCACTCCCGTTTCACAGGTCTAGAGGCCGAACTGGAAGGTCGCAGGAAGGGTTAGGGAAGCCAGATCCGGGGCTGCGCTGCCCCGGTGGGGGCTCTCAGCACCACAGGCTCCGTGAGCAAATCAGCGAGGAGCACGGCCCTCGGGGAGTGAACGGATAGACACGAGCACACGCTCCCGCCTCTGAGAAGCTCAAATGAATAAAGTTCGTCAAGGGAGGACAGAGAGAGGAGGGGAGGGAGGAACGAGCCTGCAAGAAGCAGGATCCACCTGAGAGCGCACCCACGGAGACTTCTGTTGTTTTCCCGCCCCCTTCTCCTCTCCTTTGGCTCCTGCCTGCAGGCCCGGTCTTCCCAAACCAGCCCCAAAGCTCCCCCCGGACAGCAGCGCGAGAAGCCGGGCCCGGGCGCACTCCAAAGCAAACATCTAACGGGCTCCCACTCGGTGCCCGTCCCCACGGGGTCACTGGAAACTCGTGCCGAGCTGGGAGCAGGGGCTCCCGTCTGCCCTCGGGAGGAGGGAGCGGTGGGGAAACACACGGGGCAGGGCAAGCAGGCAAAGTAGAGGGTTTCAGCAGAGTCCGCCAATGGCGAGGGAGAGAAGGCCGGCAGGGAGGGGCGTGGAAGGCTTCCTGGAGGAGGAGGTATTTACATGAAAACCTGAGTGGTAGGTTTCTGTGTGTGTGACAAGAGTGATTTCATCGCAAGACAGAAAACCTAGAGGGAGGCTCTCCGAGGATGGCTGTTGGAGGGCCTGAGAGGTGGGCGGGGGCCACACTCTGAAGGACCTTGAAGAATCAATGTTTTTTTTTCCTTCGAATGGGAACTACATTTCCTTGAGTTACCAATTTAGTTTTTTCCTACAGACTGGAATTATGCACATGGATAATTAACGGGCTTAGTAACTCCCGACAGGACAGCATCAGTGCCCTGCAATACTTCCAAGGGTATATAATCCCCCAGGAGACTGATTCTACTGGGGGCGGGCACATCAAGGGGTTGTCACGTGCTCCATTTCATGCTAAAATTTTACTAAACTTTTACTTTGTATTTTCTTCCATGTACGCAAACTGGTAGGTTCCAGAGTTGTCAAACATCAGAGCCCGAGACACTCACGTTGACCCACCTTTTGCTAGACTTGAGGGTAGTGTGCAATTGTGCATTTCACAGCAGTCTGTAAGCAGGAAATACGGCAGCCCCGCCAGAGTTTCTTTCAATTAAATTTTAAACGAACGCAGAAATCTGGCTGCTTACACCCCTTACCTGGTTTGAAATTTAACAATGCGTGTTGCCTTGTGCAATAAAGAACTGGCTAAGTGCAGTGAATATTTGTTTATGATGTCTTGGTGGGGATTGGGTTGAGCCAGCCCTGCCAAGAGCAGCTTTCTTCAAGTGACTTATTGGAAATGTGCAAGGACAAGTGTCCTTCCTCCAATCCTAGCAACCGTCTCACGAATAAATTACAGCCGAGATTTAATACCGAGCATAAAGACCCCTGCCCCACACTATGTAAAGTATGCTATTACGACTGGACTTACGTGTGCTGTAATTACCGAGGATTATTCTTCAAGTAGCTAGGAATAAATGATCATTAACAGATGACGTCCTGTGTAATTCCGATACCTGATAACCAGCACAAATTTATCCTTTCCTCTGGAGGCAGAATTCGTAGCCTATAACAACAATTTAGGAACTGTCGGGGAAGGGGGTTGCCTTAGGGGGCGTTGGGACCTGCTTCCTGAAGAATCACTGAACATGTTTTGCTGCTTCTATAAAATTCCGCTAGTTTATTTATTTTCCTTGAACATTTGTTTGTTTTTTAACCAGTCTGTGTTTTTCTAGTTGAGCATCGCGATCCATCAGAACCTACTTTGCTTCAGCTGTGGTTCAATTGTTTTTTTTTTTTTTAACTGCTGTCGGAAGACATTCACAGAATGACACACCGCCGTCTTTAAGGTTAGAGATGTCATCCATGACAACGAGGATGCCTTTCTTTCCAGTGACTGAATTTTCACCTTCAAATCCCTGAGGTCACACAGAGGTAATGTTTTCCTTAAAACATACCTACTAAAGTGACCTAAGCCTTAACATAAACAAAATCTTTTAAAATGCAGACTCCGGAAAAATCCAGGATTTCAATCCTGGCTCCAATGCTTGAATATGAAAGGGAGAACAAGGCATAACAAAATCCCTTTTGAAGCAAGACTTCTAACTCTACTTTTAAAGAAGTGGCTTGATTTAATCATGCCTCCCCCAGCCTCCAATGCATTCTCAGTTCAAATTTTCTTCTTTGATTGGAAACGAAAAATTACTCGTTAATTATAAATATGAACTCTTATCAATTTCCAGCTCTTTCTATGTAGTCCCACATGATGTATTGCTACTGTGTCGATATTAGGTCATTAAAGAGGAAAAAGAAAAATCCCGACCTTTCGTGGCCTAACCTTTGCCCACCAATATTATCACAGCGGCAACGCAAACATTCCTTCTACGTTGTGACAAGCTGACTCAGTCACAGGAGTTTAAAGATACGTGCTGTTTTAACATATGACTAAAGTAAATAAGGAGGGGGAACAGAAACTCATGTTTATTGAATACCTACTACGTGCTGAGCGTGTGTATACAGATAGCTATTAGTCACTTTGTTTCTAAGAAAAGCGTTCGGAAAGCCTGCACTGTCTCCCCAGTCAGTCCTATTCCTTATGTGACTTGTGCTTTCCTGAACTTTGCAAAGTTCTCCCAATCCACCTTGTAAACGTGTCTCTCGAACTGGGAATGCTCAGACCCGATGGACCCGGAACCGTAGAAGCTGGCCTGAGTCACACGCTGCAGGTTATCTCAGAGGTGGGAAGCTACGTACACTTCGGGCTCCTAAATGTGAGGCCGACTGACCACGAAACCGCTCTGTAGTTAGAGTGTGGGCTCTAATTCCACCAACAGGAACGAAGCGTCTGAAGCTACTTGGGAGAGAGCCCCAATTCGAGGAAGTATCACAGGTGCTTTCCTCGCAGACCTCTGGGGACACGGGCAGCAAACCACGTGGCCGGGGCGGGGCGCTGTGCGTTCCTCAATTCTGGTTCTGACTGCACGTCCCCAAAATGTGTGTGTGTGTGTGCGGTTACATGCACTTTTTAGAGAACATAAAGACGTATAGATAATACAAATTGAACATAATTTTCCCATCAGAAAATAGTCATACTCATTTAGGGGTAGTTATAAATCTATACTCAAATTGGAATGTTATCATAGGTAGCTCAAAAGTTGGGGTCATACTGTAAGCAGGACCACTTACAGACAGGCTGACCGGACGTCCCGTTTTAAACGGGACGGAAAACATGGGTCCTGACCCGTTTCACACGGGACGTACAGCCAGCCTGGTTTCCCGGGGCCAAGTTCAAGGTATCAGTGGGCTGACCAGATGTACCGTGTGAAACGGGTCAGGACCGTTGTTTTCTGTCCCGTTTAAAACAGGACGTCTGGTCAGCCTCCTTGAAAACTTGCGTTGCCTGAATCTGTCTCAGACTTTTATTCTTGCTGCGATTAGAGAAGCCCACACTCTGCCCTGGAAAGCCACGTACTGTGAACATTTCCTTAAAAATATACATGGAAACACGACTTTTTGTGGCTGCTTAGAGTTCAACCCCACGGAAGACACAGTTTATTTAAACACGTATGTAAGCATCTCCTGATCGCTGGGTATTGAGTTGGAAACCCGCTTTTTTGCTGTTGAAAGTCATGCTTCAGCGGAAACCCCTCGGAAACACCCCGAGGGACTGGCTTCCGGCTCTGGGTCGCTGCTGTGTCACAGGGCCCAGCCACCGGCCAGCACACGCTGAGTGCTCAATAAAAAATGTTTTGAATTAATTACTAATTTATTTTCTCAATCTCTTATTTCCTTGGGAAAGGCTTGTAGAAATGGAATTACGGGGTCCAAGTGAATGAACTTGAACGAGGCTCACATAGGGACCTGTATTTCCCATGGAATGTGGCGGCTCGTTTCTCCTGACGCTGTTTAGGAGTGACAGTGTGAACACACAGACCCTGTACACGGCAAACACGGCCTCGGACACGCCGCGCGACACCGGGACCCCTCCGGACTGTCCCACTCTACCGGCTGCGCGAAACCCAATGCGCTCTCATTGCCGTTTTATAAAATGCATTCCCGTGATTTTCAAAAACTTTCTGCTCTTAACTTTTCAGAATTTTTAGTAATGACAATATAACCCAACGTACGATTCAGCTTTGCTATTTTTTCTGTATTGTGTGTGTGTTTGCCAACATTTTGCTGTGTCTCATGTCTTCAATCACGTTATAGATTCATTGAAGACAGAAAACATAGAGATGGAGAATGCAAGTGATGGGGTTGTAATACTTAATGACGGTGTGACTTTGTTGACTTAACTGTCAGTTTTCTCATGTGTCAAAGGGTCAGTGGTACCTGCCTGCCCTTCTCATGGGTACCGTGAGCTAATGTATATAATGTGCTTAGCATGGAGCCTGGCATGTATTAAGTGCTCAATAAATTCTGGCTCTGTGACAATCTTGTGGTTGTCTGGAAGTACGTAGATGTAATTTGGGGATTATCGCTCTGTTCAATGAAAAGGCAATATGACTTGTGGGGGTCAGTATTTACTGTCCTGCCAGGAACAGACGACCCGGGAGAAGGAGGAGGTACTGTTTCCTGGGATTTATGTGTTACCTCTAGGATGTGTGCTACTACCCGGACACACTTGTCTGCGGTTCCTGTTAAATGCTCAGCAGCCATCTGTAGTTGCAGACATGGGAAGACACGGAGGTGCTTTCTGGGCAGTTCTCGGGGCATCTCTGAGTGCTCCCACCTGGGGCAACGCTGGGTGTGGACCTGAGGCTGCTCTTGCACTCCGGAAAGACCCCTCGGTGACTTTCTCCTGCCTTTTAAACAAACATTGGTAGATGCATGTGTTTACTCACTGGTGATATTTATTGCTTGTCAAGATCTGTTTTGACGAAATGCTTGGGGAAGATCCATGGGGAGTACAAATCCCGTCCCCCACTCTGCGTTCATGGTCGAAGTTCCTTGCTACCACCAAGATCCAGGCCCACTTCACAGGGTCGCTCAGTGGGGTTCCCGCCAGACGTGTAGTGTCACCCTGACTACAGAAAGCCCCAGATGTGACCCGGGAAGCCACACAGCTTTCTGGGGGGAAGCTATCAATTCTCCTGGTCCCCTTGATTTACCACCGATGTCTGGGAGGTAGCAGATTTTCTGACAAAAATAGAAGAAAGGGTCATTTGGAGTCTTCAAAATTGTATTTCAATCATTAAAAAAAATCTAATTTTCAGCAAAGGCTACAAAAAACTTTGACACCAAACGTGATGGAAACAAGAGGTAGAAAAACAAGGAAAGTATCTAAAGGTAAGTTTTAAAAATTAGGGTCCACATAAGGCTTCAACTGGAGAGAGGTTGCAACAGCCCTGATGCTTCCTGTTAGCTTCGAGGAAGGGCTTTGCAGTAGAAAATGTGCGCGTGAGCAGAAGCGGGAGGCTGTGTCCGATTTCCACGTAACGGAGAAACTCCAAAGTAAGGCTCACCGACTGAGAGGTTTAGGGGGTCGCTGAGCGTCTGCCTGGGAAAAGCCGCGCGGATCTCTGAGGTGTCGCTGTAGGACTGATCACATCCCTCAAGCAGTACCCCGACTTGGCCCAGTCCTCTCCTTTCCATTTTTTCCTGCTACGAAAAGGAGCACCCCCAAGGCAAGCACAGGTTTGTCAGGACCAGAGGGGCCCTGCGCTGAGGGCGCCTTGGGCCTCGGGGCGCAGAACGCAGGACGCGAGGGGCCGCGCGCGGCCGGATGGGGGCGTGTTTCCCCCGCGCGGCCGGATGGGGGCGTGTTTCCCGCGCGCGGCCAGATGGGGGCGTGTTTCCCCCGCGCGGGCTGGCGGTCGCTGAGCGCAGGCTGCTCTCCCGAGGGAGCGTCTCTGCGGGGAAGTGAAAACACCGAGGCGACAGGACAGCTAACCCCGTCTTGGCACTCCGGCTGCCCTGTCAGGCCAGACAGGGAACGGCTGGCAGGCGGGACGAAGCCCCGTGGGGGGACGCGTGGCCCGCGTGCAGGCCCACACCGCTGGCGGCCTGATCACGTGGCTGCCGTGGCTGTCCGGCGCCCTTCGCACAGTCAGACCTTGTTTGGGCAAGGGCCTTCGTGTCACTCCCCTGACTCTGTGGTTGGTGCCACCTCGGCAGCGAGCAGATGGCGTCGGATGGAACATGGTGCCGGTTCTGACCGGGCGGGGCATTCCTTCACAGGACACAGCCGGCAGCTTTGCGCTTAAGACCACGTTCGACACTCCAGCGACCAGAGGGTACAGGAGGTGGTGACAGGTGTCGCAGGAGGGCCCAGTGTAGTGACGCTCCCCCGTCACCTGCCTTTCGGGGGATAAAACTCAGGCCGATGGACTGACATTCAAGACGGGCCTGAGGAGTGACCCGAAGGGCGGAAACCTGCTTTGGAACCGCAGGGGTCCGGGGCTGGACCGCTCCCTGGCCGCCCCTCTACGACCTTCCCCAGGCCGCTCTGTGCCTCAACCCTGTTCCCTCGCCATAGGATGAGGACAGTGACACTGGCGTTAAGGACCAGATGAAGTGCACGTGAGGGGTATGGAAGGCCCTAGCAGGACGCCAAGTCCACAGCGGCCACGCAGAAGGGTGGTGGCACTAACAGCAGTATGAGCAGAACTTTTAGAATGTTCTTGAACACGAGGGACCGGCGCACGCAGGAGCCGCAAGTAGGCCTCTGTCGGCTCGTCATGCCGTCCCCAGGGAACGGGTGGGTGGCACCATGGCGGCGGCTACGGTTACGGAACCCGCGGTCAGCAGGACCTGGGCAGGCGCAGTGCGTGGTGGAGGGCCCGGCAGTGCGAAGGGCACTGTTGCTGGGGAGCACTCAGTTTGGGTTCATCCCCGCCCAGGCACACTTGGAGTGGCACTCTTTTGAGATGTCACCAAGGGTCTTGTCTCCTACAGTTGCCCAGTGGGAAGCAGAGGACCCTGGAGGGGGACTGCCGCGGGGCTTCGGCTCAGAGGCAGACTCTCCCCGGTTCGTAATACGCTTCCTGCCTTTTTGTTCCTTCTGTAAAAGGCAGCGACACACCTATCGGCTGTTTCTGGGCTTCATTGCTATGACCGTGTCAACAGACTTTCTTCGTACCTGGGAAGAAACTGAATTAATTTACTGTCCCTTCTCTGCACCTTCTTAGGCTGGTTAATGCTTTTGACTTTGATTATTACAAACATTCACAAAGTGAGCACTTTTCCGGGGTGATCTGTGTAAGTGTCTGTTCAGGTTATCGAGTAAAACGTAGGCAAACTCTAAAGGCCACATCCGGACCCTTACGCACACGCACAAGGTCCGGTTTTTGGTCTGAGCGGAACCGGCAGGTGCCCAGGGAACGAGGGCTCAGCTGGGAATGGAGACGGAGCCCGCTGGCCGGCCCGGCCTCCGACGCACGTGCACAGCAGGTTTCGAAGGGGCGTGCGGGAGGAACAAACAACGGGACGGAGCACCGCACCTGTCCTAGTCACTCCTGGATACTATTTGGCTTCCAAAGTTGGTTACATTTTGGCTTTTAATCTCTCAACAGGATGGGAAGTAGCACATACCTAGTTTTCCCTGTTCGGGTCATCACCCCCGGGGGTTATTCTGAAGGCGGCAGATCTGATGCGGGGTTGACAGGCACCTGCCTGCACGAGTCGATTTCTGTGACAGACATTTGTCGTTGCTAATTTGGAGGAAAAAAAGCAAGGAGGATTTTGCACTGACATCTGGGGGCGACACAGAAATGCTACTTTTAAAATGGGATATGATACTCTCTGGTCCCCTGTACATTTCCTTGTCAAAAACTAACTGAACGTCGGTGCAAGGGGTGACGTCTAGACTCTCAGTTCTACTCCACGGATCTCTGTGTCCAGCCAGAACCACACGGCCTCGATAGCTGCAGTTGTGTTGTCAGTTCTGCAAAGGAAGTCCGACTTCCCCACCGCATTTTTCTTTTTTGGGTTCCTGGGTTCCTTGAATTTTTATATACATTTTAGAATCAGTTTTTTAATTTCTACCGAAAAGGCAGCTTGAGTTTTGACACGAAATTTCCAGCAGTTCAGGAGCGCCGTGCCTTAACAACATTCTAGCTTCCCCTCCGTGAGCTCAGATGCCTTTCCATTTATTTTGGTCTTCCTTTAATTCCTCCCAGCAACAGTGGGTAGTTTTCGATGTACAGATCTTGCACTTCATTTGTTAAATTCATTTCTAAGAATTGTATTTATTCTTTTTGGTGCTACTGTAAATGGAACGGTTTTCTTCATTTCCTTTTCAGATTTTTCATTGTTAGAGTATAGAAATACAACTAATTTTTGTAGGCTGACCTTGCATTCTGCTACCTTGCTGAACTTACTAGCTCTTAAGAGTTTGTGGTAGATTTCTTATAATTTTCTATTAATATATACCCGAATCTGCAAATAACTAGTTTTACTTATTCCTTTCCAATCTGCATTCCCTTAATTTTTATTTTTTTGTCTAGATGTCAGAAACAATTTTGAAAAGTATGCTGAAGGTTGAAAACTATTCATACTTGGTTCTCTGGAAACACTGTAAAACTTATTTATTTAGAAAGTTAAGAAATCTTCATTTAAACATCATCTAGTCCTGAAGAATAATATTTTTATGTGCTTATTGAACATTTGTACTCCCTCCCTCCTCCCTTCATTTATTGGAATTAGTTTTACTATTTCAAACCTTTCTGAACAAATATCATTATGTTGTTTGCTAATTTGCCTGTTTTTTTCTTTCATTTCAAAAAAGTAAGAAGTGTTTCCAATTACAATTGTCACACAATATTACATTAGTTTCAGGTGTGCAACACAGTGATTAGACATTTATATACCTTACCAAGTGATCCATTTGTACTTCTATAGTGAATTTCTTTTTATATCTATCCACATGTACCATTTGTAGTTTTTGTACTAACTTATTAGAATTTATATTATGAAAATAATAACCCTTTGGCAATGAAATAAATTACACATCTATTTCCTTTGTTATAATTTCATGTGTACTTTTTTAATACGTAGATATTCACATTTTTACGTAATCAAACCTGGTAGGCATTTGATCTTTGATAGATTCAATATAGAACGGCTCCTGCTCCTCCATCCTCTCCCTCCTCCCCTCACCCTACTATAACTCAGCGAAGCCTGGGAACCTGCAAATGTAGCCTGGGAAACTAACAACTCAGCCCCAGAAACAATAACTTGGCTCAGGAGACTGAAACTTGCCCTAGCCCTTACCTTAGCCCAGTACATAGAAATCTATCCTTGACCAATCAGTAGTGACCACCTAGCCCTTACCTTAGCCAGGTTAATTGGAACCTATGCCTGACCAATCAATAGTAACCACATATGCCTCCCTCTGCCTCTTGCCTAGCAACCTATTCCCCCACCTCTGCATTATGCCTAGCAACCCCTTTACCTATATAACTTCACTCCCAATGGCCCGGAGCGGCTGCTCTCCCATTGTGAGGCAGCCCGGCAGCTTTCTCCCCCAATAAAGCTTGCCACTACCACCCGGTGTTTCGGCTCATTTCTATCAGATCTTCAGGTTCTGCTTAGCATGTCATGCCTAGAAAGACTCCTTACCTATAAAATGACAGAACAATGCACCCATTTTTTTCACGTCCTTTTGGTATACTCTACATTTGAGAACGAGAATTTGAATAGTAATACATTATTGCAGGTATTCGAGTGTGTAAGCCTTTAGGGTAAATGTAATGGACTTCTACTGTTTGTGAGAAGTGAGTTCCCAGGTGACTTCCCTGCACACACACACACACACACGCGCACACGTGTGTACACACGTGCGTGCACACACGCACACATGCACATGCACACACACGCACACACGCACACACACATGCACACACATGGGTACACACGCACGTGCGCACACACACATGTACACACATGCACATACACGTACACACATGTGCACACGCACACACATGCACACACGTACACACGTGTACACACACGCACACACATGTACACACAAACACGCGTACACACATGCGCACACCCATACACACACACACACACACACGCGCGCACGTGTGCACCCCCTCCCCCAACGGTGCCCAGAGGGAGTCCCAGCAGTTAGCCTTGCAGTTAATTTCCTCCCGGAGAATGCCACCTTTGCTGACTCTCATCACAAATACAATCCAATTAAAAGCTATTATGTTAATGTGAATAGAGAGGGAGATAAAACAAGACAGTGAAATGTTTCATTTAGGCCCCAATGAGTCGATTTCTCAGGGCATAAAGAATCCCCATTAGGTCGGTGGCTGCAGAGACATGAGAAACATGCAAACCAGCTCCTGATTAAAATCTGGGAGAGAGAGATACAAGGCTTATCAGCGTGACAAGGGCTGGTTGATGGACTATTAGATGACATTTGTGTGTTTGCTTTAAAACCTTTTGCCTTCTGTCAGGCGTTGTCATCGGGAAAAATGCTCTTTTCCGCTAAGTTGGCACGGCGCTTATCTGGAAGGCAAAGCGGATGCAGGGCGCGGCGGAGATGACAGCGCCCACACCCCGCACACAGCGCCGTGCGCGTCCCGCGAAGGCGGCCCAGCGTCCAGACGAGCTAGAACCGCAGAAGCGGCCGGCTCCCCTGTCAGGATTACCGAACGCAGGATGTCATACGGCTCCTGCCGAACTCACGTCTGCATTACGGAACGGAGAAAAGTGGGCTTCGAAACTCATCTGTGTTTTTTTTCCCCTAAATTTTAAGTCACATGGCTATGGGTTTGGCAGGAAACATTCAGGGTGTTTCATAACCAAGGTCTGAGGGAAGAAATGCGAATGGATTAGATTAATTCTTAAGTGATTTGGTTTTGCTTTTGGGTCTGTAACTTATCCTAACTTCATGTAAGATGAAAATGCCCCCTAGGTTAGCGAAATCAATTTGTCACGTGAAATTTGTCTGACACGTATCGTTCAAACACACTTTCTATTTGTTTTCAGTTTCTGAATCTGTTTCGCAGAGGAAGATGCCGTAAGTATTCTAAGATGACGAAAGCACGGCCGCTGTGGAGGGAACGAAGTTGCCCACCAGCCTCCCTTGCTTCACATGAGCCCACGTGACTAAATTCTAGGCATTCAAGCGACAATGGTGCACGGCCCTTGCGGACCAGCCCCACGCACATTTCCCACGTGTCTCCTCCGGAATAAGGTCGGTGAGTCCACCGAAGAGGTGAAGAAATGACTGATAATGATTTCGGACCAGAGACGAAGGAAGCCAACAGGGGACGTGCCAAAGAGGGACAAGAACAGATTGAAACGATGGCCAACAAGGAGAAGGAACACGATGACCATGTCCTGCGCGGTCTAGCGGACCAGCCTCTCTCACTCAAAAGGATTCTGTATCAAAACCTATTTGCTAATTTGTTCCTGGCTCCCAGACTGGGTGAGATTGAGAAATGCTTCCTGGTGATGGATAGGTAAATAGGTAAAAGATTCTTTTTTAAATAGCCATCTTAAAAGACCCTGCACTCCTCGTGTGTCCTGCTGTCACAGAGTGCCCTTAGGAGGAAAGCTCTCACGCGTTGTGCCCCTGCTCCTAGTTTCTTGCTGTGCTGGTCCTTCAGTGAACTCTGAGCAGTAAAACCGAATTTATTGGTGCCGTTTCCACGGTCAGCACCGAACAGGGCCACCAGGGAACTGCCCTTCCACGTCTCATTCCCAGGCTTTACCCCCCAATTTAGGTCCTCTGCTGGGGCCAAGATGTTGTCATTTATCTTCTGGGCCTGAAATGGACATTTCATTCTTAATGAAGACCTGTGACTGTGAGTTTCCCTTAAGAATTGTGGAGACCACGGTTTACTGGGCCCCGTGGGCCTCTCTAGGAACAGACGGGACTGCGCGTGTCCGTTTGCTGTCTTCGCACCTGCACCCGCGTGTCCGTCATGCAGAAGGCGCTCAAAGGCGCTCCTGCACCAAGGGCCTTTCATATACAGAGGGCTGTCCGGAGTAGGTGGCTGGACACCTCCCGGACATATTTAAAATATAAAAAATGAAAACCATTGTGTAATCTTTCTCTGTTTTTACAGAAGCATCAGCCAAGTATTGAGAAACATCGGGCAGAAGCAACCTTAACTGTGAAGAGGATGAACGGGACTTGAACTTGAGTCAGAGCCTCCTGCTTGCTTCACAAGAGTTTGCTAGGAAAGAGCACAGAGCAGGTTCAAGGGAGCTGCTCCCTGTCAGCAATGGCCATGCTGTCGCCTTACGTTTCACAGCTACTCGCTTCCACCAAGATTTCAACCGTGCACCTTCTAGTTCGTCTTACCCCGGACGACACAATGCAGAGCCACTCCGCCGTGCTCGTAGGGTCACGGGCACAACCTGCAGACCAAGGCGAAGGTGCGTCCAGCAGGGGCACAGCCTACGGGACCGTCGTCTGGGAGCGTTAGTCCTCAGCTTCCGGGCTGTCTGCCCTCAGTGACCGACACGAAGTGTTCAGGTATGGCAGCTGGCCCCAGACACAGTTAGGGAAGAACAGTGACAGCTAGCAGAAGGCTCTCTGTGTAGTTCTGCCTTCCATTTCAGGTCAGCATTGAGCCAGAAATACGAGGGCTGTCCGGAACGTAACCCAGCCATACACGCCTCTATTTTTTGTATTCCATGGCTGGATACTTTCCGGATGGCCCTCGTATTTACAGTGAATTTTGCCAGACATTGCCTTAGCGATACGTTCAGTAAGTTATGCTAGGTACAATGGCATTGGCCTCAAGGTGCTTCAAACCAGGTGGAGGGACTATCTCTGTACTCAATGGAATTTCTAAGGGCCCCTAATGCTGTACACAGGAGAACTCAAGAGGTCTGCGAGAGAGAGGTCACATACGTTGAGGGCAGTAAAGGGTATACGTGGGAATAAATGTTTGCTAATATACCGGGGGTGCCAAAAAATTGACACAGATTTTAAAAGATGTTATCCATGTATTACTTTTAGAAGTTCAGTTGAACCAGTAGCAATGAGTAGCATGATGGTCCCTCAAAAGATGGTGTTAATGAAATGAGTGCTAGAGTCGCCATGCGACAGGCAGGACAGTCACAGAAAATGGCCAAAGCATAGCTGTCGTTCAAAGAAGACCTTTTCGAAGTTGTGTTTAAAATTTGAGAATGTTGTTTGAGTCACCACCCCCGACCTCCGTTCTCCTGACTTAACACCCCTTGACTTCTACCCATGGGGACCTTAAAGGATGTGGTGGACCCTAGAAAACCAGCCACATGGCGGGACTGCAGGAAGAAACTAAAACAGTATGCACAGTGACACAAATGGACACCTTTGGTCAGCGTTGCTTGAGCAGTAGTTCACCGTCATCAGAAGTGTCTGGGCGCCAGTGGTCACCACTCTGAGCACCTCTGTCATTGCACAAGTCAAACGTGACTTGTGTTCATCTCTTGTTGTCGGTATATACTGGGTTTTACAATTTTAATACAGTTCTTTCCTTTCTTAAAATGTGTACACGTTTTTGGCACCCTCTGTGTATAATAAAGCTGGTCTCAACGGAACATTAACGGGCAAGGAAGGCGCTGTCGGCGCGCACACACCCCCGGCCCCACGGGGAAGGCGCTGTCGGCGCCCCCAGCCCTGTGCGCTGATTCATATGGACACGGGAAGACCCCGCATCTCTGGGGCCTCTCCCCGCGGCGCACAGGGCTGGGGACAGCGCGGCCAAGGTCTCCACCTGCCAGCAGAGGGGGGTCACCAGATGTGGGGCGAGGGTGCGGCGGAAAACGGAACACCGGGCGGGCCTGCGCCGTCCCAAACTGCCACCACGTGCCTGGGGTGGGGAACAAGCAGGTCGCAGCCACACTACGTGTCGTGTCATGGAAGAGGCTGAGGTCACCTTTATGCCAGCCGCCCCACTGGGACCCCTGCTGGCACTCCTGGACCTTGCTGAGGGCATCTATCATGGAGCCAGGCAATGTGAGGTCTGGAAGCGGCCTGGGACGGCCTGCTGGGGGGGGGGGGCGCGGGGCGCGCTCCGCACCCAGACCCCATGCCCGGGCGTGAGGCACTTGGGAAGCTCTCCAGGTTCACTCGGAGCCCCGGGAGCTGCGAGGTCTTTGGACCCCATGCGTGTCTGTGCTCTGCTGCCACACCGCACAGACGGGGCAGCCTCAGCGAGACGTGTCCCCTCCATGTCCCCTTCCCCATAGGCCCGCCGAGGACCAAACACAGCGGGTTTCCGTGGCGCCCAGGGCTCTCCGGAAACCCACTGTCGCAGAGAGGAACTTTCTTGGGCGTCGCATCAGCGTGCTCCTTGCTGACCCAGCACCCCCTCAGATCACGGTAAGATGATCACGGGGAAGGGCAGAAATCCAGCTCTTCTGCCATCAAATGTCATCTCCACGTCTGGTTTACGGCACACACTTCAGCTTTTACACCAGGAGGTTCTGAGTCCAGATGCGCTGTAACGACTGTTTCTGCGGAACATTTCTAACAGCCAGGCTCGACGCTCAAGGGCTGAGATGGACTCTCCCCACGCTCTAACTCTGCACGTGTCTTTCTTGCTGGATACGCAGTCCATTGGGGTTCAGCAGAAATAATAAGAGGAGTCCCAGAGGACCCGGGAGTTGTGAGCTGATTCTGTTCTTGGTGACACACATTCCCTAGTGTAGAGGAGAACTGTGACATACAGACCAAAAGCGTTTCCTTGTTCTTAGGGACACCTGTTCCTGAGAGGCGAGACCACGTGGAGCCAGATGCCTGACCTGTTCTAAAGGAAGGAAGGGGCCACAGCACCCCCACAGTGAGAGCGCGGGGCGTCTGCTCTCATTTTAGTTCACATGGATAATCGCATTGAGCCCAGTTGCCATGAACATTTACCTTTCTTTGTTCGTTTTCAGTTGTGTGATGACTAAGCAAGTGAGAGCACTGTTAGAAAGTCAACTCGGTCACCACGTTCGGAGGTCAAGCTCTTGACATTACTGAAAGTTCATGACCGATCCTCAGCCAGTTTCCCAGTAGAAACCCCCTGAACTCATGAAACCAATTCTTGAGAAATGTAAATGTTTTGTCAAATAGTTTTGGATTGTGTCATGGTTGTCAGTGGCTCACGAAATTCATCCAGTATGGCTATTTTACAACATTCTCTGCTTCACCTGTTTCTGACTAAAACAATGTGGGAGGCTGTCACAGAGGGAGACCTGATCCCTCTTAGAGCAGGGAAAACAATACATTCTCCTAGACCCGACCCGAGTGTATGGCTAGATGAGACCGACTTCGAACTTCTTCTGAGACCTAACATCGTATCTACAGGGATGCCCTTGCACAGATAGAAGTGTTGGCATCCCGAAAGAAATTACGGTTGTGTCATGATGCTAAGCCATCTTGTGTGGAAAAAAAGAAAATTAGACAACTGTCCGTTGAATGTTTTATTTACGTAACATCAAATAGCTAAATATTGGAAGATACCTTTATCAGCATCTATGTCAAAAGTTGTACTTATGAACCAACCAACTGTGTTATAGACAAAGCATCACTTGGGTTTTGCTGTTTGGATGCCAACTAACGGTTCCTTTGGGGCCAAGAAGATTTCAAGGAAAGTAATGGTCCCTAATGCTTGCATGTGGTCTCCCAAACATATTTTTTCCTTTATCAGCTAAGCACACCATTACTGCCAGAAAAACGTGCCCTTTGCTGCCAAGGTAAGCTCAATAAATGTCACCGCCCTGCCCATTCTTTCCTCGGAGGCTACACTGGTGGCGACACAGAGGACGGCAACATCTACTAATTCTCCAGCCTTAAAATCATCAATTACCCGCCTCCAAGGTTAACACGTTCCTTTTTTTCCAATGGAAGAGAACTTGGATTTTGTGACTGTGTGTGGCTGACATAGAAACAAAATAAATTGTCAACAAAGATCCCATCCCTATGAACAAGACGTGTTTGTTAACGAGAGCGGTGGCCTTGCCAATACCAGAGACCCTGGGCCCATGTCTAGACATGTCTTGCTCTGGCCAGGCACTGTTCGCAAAATTCTCTCTATTAAAATGATTCAGTGTTCACTATGAATTTCAAAGATTTCCAAACTTCTCCCTAAAATACCTGAGGGGTGGTGGAACAATATTTTTCAAAATATTATGCTACATTTATCTATGTCCTTAGATTTATAAAGACTTTTATTATCAAAGCAATGTATGCTCAAGACAAAATTTTCAAACAATAAGGTGTATAATAAAATCAAAATTGTGTTCCAAGAACCTCCTGTGTCCCACTATCTGGAGGAAGCCATGGGTAACACATTTGCTTCCTTGAAGAAATAGTTCTCTCTCTCTGTCTCTGTTTCTGTCTCTCTCTCTCACACGCACACATGAACACCACACATAAATAGGATCATAGTTTTACAAGTCAAAATTCATCAGATGAGTTATCCCCAAAGTTGTCCCCATTTATGATTCTTTTGAATGTTGCACAAAATTGGAAGCTACAAAATTCTAGGACTTCTCAATTTCATTCTATCCTGGTACAGAATACAAAGGGTGCCTAAAAAATGTATACACATTTTAAGAAAGAAAAAAACTGTATTAAAATTGTAAGACTCAAACTATAGTGATAACAAAAGATAAATACAAGTCACGTGTGACTTCTGCAATTACAAGAGGTGCTCAAAGTGGTCACCATCAGTGCCCAGACACTCCTGATGATGGCGAACTACTACTTGAGCAACACTGACCAAAGTGTCTACGTGTATCACTGCACACGCCGTTTCAATTCCTTCCCGAAGTACCGCCAAGTGTAGCTGGTTTCCTAGGGTACACCATGTCCTTTAAGGCCCCCTATAGGTAGAAGTCAAGGGGTTTATTAAGTCAGGAGAACGTGGGGCAAACTCAAACGATGCTCTCAAATTTCAAATAACACTTCAAAACAATCTTGTGCTCCTCTAATGACAACCGTGCTTTTGCCATATTCTTTGACTGCCCTGCCTGTCACACGATGACACTAGCATTCATCTGATTAACACCATCTTTTGAGTGAACATCATACTACCCATTGCTACCATGATTCAATTCAACTTTGAAAAGTCATGCACAGATGACAATGCTTCAAATGTGTATACATTTTTTTGGCACCTGCAGACATTTAAAGTACACAAAAAGAAAAGCATGGGAAGATGTACTTCAAGTTGAGGTACTACAAAGCACAAGTGTAAAACTTTAAAAGTAAATATGGTACAAAGTTTCGCTCTCATCACTTAATCAAGTCTTCCTGTTTACAAATATTGTTATCGTGAACTGCAGCTTGCTAAAATCTTCAGAGGGCAAATTATTTTGTTGCTCTGTTGCTTAAACATTTCCAACTGATTCTCTAAACAAATGCAATCAAATTTATTGAACTCACAAAAGCTTCAGTACAATTGCAGAACACTGATGTTGCTTACAAAGTGGTTCTTCAAAGACTCAAACATTTTGAGAACCCTATGATGATGGAAATAAAAAGTAGCAAGGTTTTATGGCCATGCTGAATTGTGGGGTTTGGGTGTTCAACCTCAGCTTCATTAACACAAAACTTTGTATGATAAAAGTACTTGTAGTGTTTAAAAAATTTGGCTCACATTTCATTTGGTTAAATATCTCTGCTCTCTCGATGTCTTAATTTAGTAAGAACATTACTTTACCATGACTCCATATTTCACTAGAATTTGTATTTATATTATCACCTTTAGGACAAAAGACTTGATCTTCAGTGTTGAACTTTTCCACTGAACTAGGATAACATTTATAATAATATCCCACATTTTTGCCATAAATCAAATAAATTTCCATTTATAACTGGGATGAAAATTTGAACTAATTTTGGAGGTAACTGGTTTTTATTTGAAATAGTTGATGACATGACTATAAAATGTTCATCATTTCACTTCAATTTTGGTTGCAAACAGAACCAAAAGATTAACAGTTGTTACTTTTGTGGGTGTACAGAAAACCTGGAATTCACAAAAGTAGAGGTAATTTAGAAAACTAATCATTTGATCTAAATGTGAAGCCATGCTTCTCAGAGGAACGTGTCACATACTTTTCACGAGAGCACATGGTTAGCTTCACTGTTTTAGGCACATTGATTCCCACATAACTGTCAACTTTTGGAGTAACGGTGGGTGTATACTCCCAGAGTGATGTCTTGTATTTTTCCTGTGAGAGAACAGACGCTTTTTGTTCACGGTCCTGCCACTATGGCCTCCACAGAGATCAGTAATGCTTTGAAAAGTTCATCAGCAACTTTTGTGGGGGACAGAAATTCACTAATTCATTTTTCATTAAGTATGCCCTTTGTTTCTTGAGCTTATTGCTGCTCAAAGGGTGTCCTGTACAACACACAAGTACAACCAAACCGTGAAGCGAATAAACCACAGTCGATCCACACAGTCATTTGATGGCAAAAGTTGGAAATACAGGGCAGAGGCCTATCTAATCTATCCTGACATTTTGCTTTGACTATGAAGACTCGTACCTTAAAAATAAAAATCACCCAAGGGTATTCTAAATGTGAAAGCATTCTCGATACCAGGGCACCAGGCACGACCCAGGACTGTCCTGGTCAAGTTGAAAGGCATGGTCGCCATAACCTGTAGTGTACGTCGGTCCGTTTGCCT
Organism: Lyroderma lyra; assembly: GCA_004026885.1. NCBI lineage: Eukaryota > Metazoa > Chordata > Mammalia > Chiroptera > Megadermatidae > Lyroderma > Lyroderma lyra. The sequence continues at coordinate 25,610 of PVJL010007417.1, read as the reverse complement.
TCCCAGAATTCCTTTCCTTCTAATAATAACACCTTCATTTTTCCTTAGAGAACCCCACTCTTCCAACTCTTCATCGGTATGGCTTAGGGGGTGATAACCCTATTCAATGGCTTCAGGGACAGGTACATGACCCACAAGATGTTCAGTCACAATACGGAATCCCTTAACCGCAGGACTGGCTCAGCACTAGGGAGGTGACGAAGAGATGACAATCGAGCAACACCCACTTCTGCGGGGCAGCAGCACGCTGGAACTTTCAGAAACGGCGCACTCCCTCCCCTGGGGTGTAAAAACCTAGGCTTCCTGGTGACTGACACCTGTGGCTCCCTGTGACCAAGGCCACAGCAGAGGAAAGGAGGGGTTGAGGGATGGAGACGCGGAAGCCCAGCTCCCGATGACGTCAGCTGAATCCCCCAATCCAGCCGCGGCTACACTCTCGTAAAGCTGGTTTAAACGGTATGCGTGTCACCTGGAGGCAAACACATCCTGTCCAACCTAAAGGCACCTGTTTTGATGCAGTTCCTAGTAAAACGACCAGGCAAGACTGTATGTGTCATGAGGAGTAGATGGCAGGGACGGCATTCGACTAACGTGGTGGGCAATACGACTGTCACTGCGGTCATTTTATCCTGGAAGAAGGGCTTAACCAGGTGTAAATGGAGAATGGCGTGTGTTTGAAACAATCAGTAGAGAGAAATAACAGCTGAAAGGAAAGGAATGCAATCAGCAACGACGAGAGGAAATGGTGCTAAGAGCAGATTTTGGTGACAATGACTCCGGGTGACGGAAACAGTTGCGAGTTCTTTTCAACTTGAACTACAGGGGCAGCGAAGCAGTGGGCTCGCTTCCAGAGAATTCTTTCAGAGATCGGAAAAGGCCCGCACCTATGGAAAACGAGTTGTAACTGACAGGGATTTTAAAAATCCCATTACTATATTTCTGTGATACTTTAAATGAGGAAAATTTTGGGAGAACATCATTTTGAACGAAAGGAAACCATTCAATAAATTATAGGACCCCCATAGACCAGAATATAAAATCTCATTTTTTGATAAAAAAAGAAACAGAAAATGTATGTAATAAAATTGTTAAGTGAAAAGGATTAAGTCTAACATGAGTATGTACCTTTGAGCCTAATGAGAAATAAATAATAGATCAATATGCCGAATCCATCTCTGAAAGATGAGATTAGGGACGATTTCTGTTTTCCTGTTACCATTTTTATATATTCCAAATTTTCCACAAGAAAAAGAAAAATGAATCTCTAAATGGACTCATGAAGTCTTACTTGTAAATGTGTCTAAGAAAGAATACGTAATTATTTTCTTCAGAGCTCATTCCAAAAGCCTTATGGGGAGGTCGCCGGAAATTCCAGAATTGAAAGGCAAACTAGAGTGACACACTGAGACCAGGCTGAGGCTAGGCATGGCTCTGGTGTAGCTGCGTTACCCAGCACCTTGCTCCGGGGACCAGCGGTGCTGGCCTTGCTGGGACCCTGCTGGAAGTGCTGCAACTCAGGTTCCATGCGAGACCTACGGCGCCAATGCCTGAGTTGCAACAACATCCTCCGGTGATTTGGGAAGCATTACAGTGTGAGACCACTGGTGTAGGACTCTGGGCTGGGGGGTGCTTCAGATGGCCTGTTTTATGCTGCCCTTGGGGTTGCACTGGTGGGTCAGAGCAATCTTGTGTTCCTCTATACGTGAGCAAAGATTTAAAAAAAAAAAAAAGGCTGAGGAGATCATTCCTCAACGCTTTTCTACGTTAAGAGTTATACCCAATCAGATGTTCACCACTTCGGATCCGACAGTTCAGGATGTCACTTAGAGAAGAATCTTGTCATTTTCAGTCTTCAAACGTGTCTTCTCTCTTTTTAGTTCGATGGCACTAAATACAACACTTAAAGGAACAGCACAGCAACAACAGGGGTTGCGCACGGCCAGCTCGGAGGCTGGCTCTCCCGCGGCGCCGTCCCTGGGATTTTATCAGCGCAGGGGCGAACGGGCCTCGCTTTGTTTCTGTGTTGTGCTGAGCTGTCTCTGCCCCAACCTGAACCCAAGGTCGGCTCACAACGGCAGTTGGCGTAAGAGCTAATTACGTCCCGATTTGGCCAAGGATGTGGGTTGAGGAATAAATCAGGGTCTTGATGGTTCAGTTCATGCCACTCCTGGTTATTAGATGTGTGTCACTGAGCAAAGTTCTGATCAAAGCCGGAGGGGAGGCAGCGACGGGTCACGGAGCATGCCCACGACTAATTGCGGGGCTGCGTACGAAAGGAAGTTTGTAATAAAAGACCATTAACTACTGGCCTTTCCGATCAGTGAAGCAAAAATATGGAGAAATTACGTTTATCAACTGACGACTTGGAGGAAAAAGCTTCAATGGAAATGTCTTTTTCCTCTCTGCACGCCTCACCTCAAAAAGAAGAAAATAAAACCCACAAGATATTCAATCAATCTAATCTTAAGTTAGATCATGTAGAATTCACAAAATTAACTTTTTAAAGGGTAGGGAAAGGGTAGTGTTGTTTCTAGATCAGTAAAGTTTTCATCCCTAATGAACCTTATGTAACTTGTCTGATTTTTTTAAATAGGAATTTGCAAAGGAAATGTTGTGACCATATGAAGTATATTTCTCATGGAAGAAATTCATTCTGTCCATCAACTCACAAACCATTTATAACATTTAAAATATCTCCCGAACAGCTCTCCTCTGCTCTGTCTCATTACACTTCCCCTCTATTTGCCCCTTTCCCATTCTGATGGGAAAAAGTAGATCAAAATCTAAGTTTTGGACAGGATTATAGCTACTGTCACAGGTACAAAATGCGAGGTCACTTGATGTCAGCTCCGTATGTAGGCTGCTGAGTGTCGATGCCAAACTGCAGAGGCAGGGATGCCAGCTCCTGTAGCGACTTGATTCACTGTTGGCTGTCATCGTGCCCTTTGACATAAGTGAGTAATGGTCCAAGTTATAACTGACTCGTTGGTTAACCTTATTAAATAAATTACCCAAATTATAGTTGTTATTCCTCTGAATGTTTATTAGTGAATTATAATGAGGTTTGTGCAATGAATTAAAACGTGAGGCCCTCTTCCTAAAAAAGAATAAATTCAAAAGCTTGTACATACCAAGTTTAATGTTCCAGTTTAGGGTTTCCTGGTCTGACCTCCTGAAGCTTTTCTGTGAACTTCTAGGGGTTTGTGAACCCCAGGTAAACCACCCCTCAATCAGAAGGAAGGAGAACTAGGGTTGGGACACTGGCGCAAGTACCCACAGACATAGTTTCCTGTTCACTTAGCTTCATGCTTAATGACTTACTTATGGTACATTACAATCACTTAAAAACAAGTGATCAATTTATATTGATTTCCATCTAGCTTAACACTTTGTCTGTGACTGACGAGAGCACAATTTCCAGCACCTAACGAAGTTGACAATTTTGCCTTAACTGCAATCCTAGTTTGACTTCCCAGAGATCATTTATTACAGGGCGTTTAACCAATGACATCAACCCGTTCTAAAAGTTAAAGCACTGTTCAGTGGTGAAAGCAGTTTGACACATGTGCACACACCACCTGTTGCATAACTAAAAAAAAAAAAAAGCCACTTAAACATTTCTATACACGAACGAATCTTTCACTTAAAACCAGAAACAATTTCTGGTGGCTGTGCATATATATACACGTCTTGAAGAAAGTAACTGTATTTTTCAACTGAAGAGAACTATCATGAATACATGTGAAGTAATTATTTTAAAACCATTTCTGTATATAAAAGAATAATAACAGAGAGTGCCGTTTCTGAGAACCCCACACTTGTCTAAATACTTTATGTGACAACAAATGCAAAATTGTGCATCCGCCCCTTAAATTAGAGTGTTCAGGTATAACAGAAAGAAGGGGTTTAGGGGGAGAGGCCCCGATCGGGTGGGGTTCTGCTCAAAGACTCTGAACTTGGTCTTGGAAAATTCTGGACCTAGTTTAAGCAAGGCAGTGACCTGGCAGTCTACGAGGGCAGTCTGCAGGAGAACCCCAGCCATCAATGCCTCTATTTTCTGTAGTACCTGGCTGGAGACTTTCCGGACAGCGCTGGTAGGTCGGGGGAAGGGAGTGCCCTGCGTGGAAGGAAACAGAAGCGGTTCGGGGGTGGAGGCTGTGGTCGGAACGTGGCAAAGACACACGCATGTTATTGTAGATTAGACGCGTGTGTGCACGCACAAAAAGGGTGGGGAGAACTCAGAACCCATGTCCAATTTCTGGGAAGAGTGACTGGGCAGATCGCGAGTGGAAAACTAAGAAGTACCTCTCAGGGTAAGATGGGCGCTAAGACGATGGAGAAGTCACAGAGCAGGAGAAGGGTCCCCTGGGGCACGCTTGCCCACCTGAAAGGGACAGGCGGTGTTCTAAACCTCTGTTTTTGTTGTAGTGGTTTTAAATTTATTTATCAAATTTGTTGAGGGTGACATCGATTAGCGAAATGACATAGGTTCCAGGTGTGCAACTCTATGACACATCGTCTACGTGCTGCGTTGTGAGCTCACCACCCAGAGCCAGCTCTCCTTCCATCACCGTGTCCTTGACGCCCACCCCCAGCCCAGTCCCTGTTGATGCTTAATGTGGGAATCTGAGGGGCAGTATGACCAGATGTTTGGCTTTTCAAAAGAACTAGACTGAATTTTTATGGAGGAAGTTCTTTTCTTTTCTTAACCATTGGCAGCAAATTCAAAATTTTATGCGACACTGGGTTAGCCAAGTAAAATACAGAATAGTCTGGATGTGGCTTGAGTGTCTCTGTTTGTTTTTTTTAATCTCCGGGATAGGTGGGGAGTGTTGCTAAGGAAGAAAACAGGGCCAGAACTAACCACCTATGTGTACGTCCATTTCATTTCCCACCATTACCTATTTCCCAGTCCTTAAGGCCTGAGCATGTGTCAATATTTAATTTGATCCCAAAGTTGTGCCAGGTGTGTGATGATCACTTCCATTGCGTCACCCCGAAGTGCAAGCTAGGACAGCCCTTCAGGTAACAGTCAAAAACTATGCATTGGTTCCGCTGGGGATATAAAGCCGAGACAAACACTGGCCCATATTCGCTTGCTTATTTTTAGGTCGATGTGATTTTGGGGACGAAACGTAGCATGGGGATTTGTGTGAGAACTGGAGAAATCTCAAGCGAGATCCTTACTGAGTAGGAGCTAAATTGAGCAAGAGTCCACACCTACCCTGAAGGTTTCGGAGGCCTGCCAAAGCGATGGCCACGCACCACGCAGGGATTCACGGTCCCACCTGCTCCTCAGTTCTTTATGGGATGTGCTCTTGACCTTCTCTGAAAGGAACACAGCCTGTACCCCATTTCCTTGGTGAGCTGCCTATTACTTGCCACACAGACATTTCAGACTCAAGACTGAAAGCTTCCCTTGTGGCTTGGGTGAGGGTGCTGAGTATTCTCTCGACAGAAGCAGAACTTGGGGTAGAAAACAAATTCCAAAAAAGTCCAAGGTGGTGACATCTGTCTTTAACTGACATGAAGACTTTGTTGACCAGTGAGTGAGTCAAAATGAAGTTTACATTCCAAGTAGGGAGGTGAGTTTTGATTAATTTCAAAGATGACAAAAATGACCCCTTTATAACCTTTTATTCTATTAAATACAGAGCTCAGACATGCCTGAAGAGATAAAATCATCATTTAGAGTTTAGGTATTTTATTAACCGAACATGTGATAAACTCACTATATATATATAGTGAGTTTTTGGAATAGGGGGATAAAAGAGAAATTAAAATGTTGGGAACCAAATGCACAAGCTAAAAAGTCATCCTTCACCTGTTCACTGGCACATGACTATCACTGCTCTGTGACCTGGAGCACACTGCCCATGGGCTACCAAAAGTGACACGGAATGAGCAAAGAGCATGGCAGTCACACTAACCGGGATTTAGACCTGGGCTCCACCTTCCACTAGCTCTCTGGTCTTGAGCAAGACTTTTTTATATAAGTATTTTTTTTTGTGGGGGGGGGGGGATAGTTCCCTGGCTGGGAATTGAACCCAGGCCACAGCACTGAGAATGTCAAAGCCTAACCACTGCACCACCAGGGAACCCCCTTGAGCCTACTTTTAAAGTAGGTTCTTTCATTTGGAAAGTGGAGATGAGTCTTACTACCTCATAGGGTTGTGGTGAGGACTAGAAATAGTGAGTGTGCTTGGCTTACGCCACTAGTCATCATCAGTTATTGATGGTCATCACCCACCTCAGCATGTTTAGGGTTTAGGCAATGTCCTGTCACAGACCCACTAAACACCGCTTTGGAAATTGATATGCTGGATCAGACCAGTGTATGGCTTTAACATTGTTTTTATATATTTAATAATAATATTAGAAAATAAGAGCTATGACTTTTGTCTGCTTTTCTTTTGTTGTTGTTGTTTTCAATTTTTTCCATTGTTTTACTTGTGTTTGACTTTTGTCTTAAGATTACACACACACACACACACACACACACACACACAGTAACCGCACAAGTTGTAAGATCCAAGACAACCAGTCCCTGACTTGTAGACACACGAGTCTGAGTGTAAACGAGCTTGGGAGGGGACACGGACATTAAAATCTCCATTTTACTATTTCCCAGGTGACTCACAAGAAGTTATATTATTGAGAAAACCAACTCGGTGAAAAAGAGCCTCCTGACACTCGTGCAAAAGTGAATGAAAAGGTTGCTTTACATTTCACTGGGAGACACGTAAACGGTAATCTCCAAATCTGTACCACTTTTGTTTCCTACACACTTGTAGGGATTTCAAGAACTTCCTCTGTAATGTGATTTCTGTCAAACCATTTCAAATATTCATGTTTATATTTACGATTGTTCCAAGGAGAGATATTCATGAGAGACTAATTCTAATTTGGAAAGATCTTTATATTTTATGTAAATGGTAAGCAGGCCAAGAAGGTTCACATGAGTGTATGTGCAAAACCGCAAAGTCGATTACAGTGTCAGACAATCTTTTAAATAAAGAGTAATTAGAGATACTTTTCTATTTCTACAAATTGCCTACATGTATTTCATTTTTCGCACATCTACTGACTTACCTAGATATGTACTGATGCACTCTCAACCTTAACAACGCATCAGTAGAACAAATTACATTTTCGTTGTTATCTGCAAGCAATATAGGGGTCCAAGTTTGTCCTCAGTTTATATATGGATATAAAGCTGTTTTATTGGGAATAATAGGTAAGTTCTATCTGAATATAATTCAGAAGCTTCTCTGTAACAGAACATAATGTTACTCTGGGTTTCACAATTTTTAAAAGATGAAAAAGGAACACCTTAGAAGTAAATACAGTCTACTGAAGATGTCAGTTTATTTGGAAAATACACATTACTGAAAAGGGGTTTGGACATTATGCAACATGAAAGTATACAGAAAACAAGACAGATTTTAATAAATTAAAAACAGAGTTTGAAAACCATTTTGAAAAAAAAAAAAAAAAAGAAAAAAATCGTTCAGGACCATAAAGTTGAAATCCTTATCGCCACTGAAAACTTAGTTCATTTTCCTAGTGTCCAAAGAGAAAAGTACACTGATGGACTAACTCTTTCAAAAAATCTTTAAACCTGAGGGTTATTCTGGGAAGCTGTAAGAGAACGTGTCTCTGAAATACTTTCACCATGGCCTTTAGATCTGGCTACACACCTTATCCTGCTCTCCTTTCTCTAATAATGACATACAACTGTCAGCCAAGGTGTCCGTGCACGTAGTGTCCAGAGCAATGTTGGTTTCGGTGATGTTCCCTTGTTATCAAGATGACTAAGGAGGACCCACGATCGCACTCTGCCAGCTTTCACTGGGCGCCACAAGCTAAGAGAGGACTTGAGGATGGTCCATCCGCTTCTCTTCTCTGCATAGCAACCCTGCCCCATCGCTGGGCACAGGGGTTTATAGACAGCAGACTGCAAATGTGAGTGGATGTTTGTGGAAATAGTTTAGTGCTACTTAAAAATATTTACAGTGACTTGGCCTCAGAAATTGCAAGTTCTCATAGTGGAAACCCAAATGTCCCTTTGATTGCTCAGACACCACAGACGTGGTAGCAAGTTCAAATTTTGCATCTGCTAGTTACGAGGTTTTGACCTGAGGCAAGTTCCTTCAACTTGCTAAATCCAGTTACCTCACTTGAAAAATGTTGTTAACTATCTCACAGAGTTACTATTGGGATTAAATGTGATAAGTTATGTAAAATGCTTAACTTGGCACTTTGCACCTAGTAAACAGTCGATAAGTATTATTTCTAATATGGGTAATTGGATGTTTGATAAGTCAATAATCAAGTCTGTCACTGAATTCATCTTTACTAGAATGGATTGATGGTTTAAGAATTTAGACCAAGCAAATACAATAAAAATGCAAAATGTAAAATGCTATAATCAAATCAATCGTGTTGAAACAGACTCGCTTTATGAAGATCCTAGTGTGCCATGCATATGAGAGAGAAGTTTATCTGGGTTTCAATGTCCTCATTTGCCAAGCGAGGGTTTTGGATTCAACTATCAGTGAGGAGCTAACGTTCAAATTCTACAGGGTATTAATTTTTTAATGAAAAAATTTACATTTACATTGAAATGAGATGTCTGACTTATTACTTAGATTGATCCAAATATTCCAGGCAAAAGGATCTTAATCTAAGGTAAAATCAACTCACCAGGACAGAGCAGAGAGCACGGGGGACACAGGACGCCCTGCTGAGGCCGGCGGCCGCCGCACTGCCGAGCGTTTTGCACTTGGAGGAAGAGAAGGCAGTGCGAACTGCGGCAGGCCTGGGAGGAAGCGGGAAATGGGGCACCGGAACTCCTGGCGGAAGTCGCTGCGGTGCACGTGCCGTCTGACTTCCGGACGTGGCCGCGCCGCGCAGACGGCGCCAGACGGACGTCGGAGTATCGTCTCTGCTTTCCAGCGTTTAGGGGGGACGCCGCGCCCGGGGCCCCCAAAGCGAGCAGGTGAGAGCTACGGCCCCGCCCCGCCCCACCCATTCCGCCATCCGGTTCATCACACACTTCCACAGCAGCACGGCCGTGGGGGGCTGTGCGACGTAGGCTCTTCGGGGTCACCTGTCGGCTTGTTCCTCATGGGCGACACCGCACCGACACCCCGCCCGTGTCCCTCAGACCTTCCGTCAGTCCCCCGACCAGCGCCTGCAGCCCACATTAGGGGACCCTCTGTCCCCACAGTCCGTGCGGCGGCCACAACCCAAGCGTCGTTCCCAGCGGTCTGTGGCTGAGGGACACTGACTGACCGTACTGTTATGTTTCTTTGTGAATTGTGAGGCCAAGATTCAGAGATTCTCCCTGCAGCCCGGCCTGAACACACATTTCCGCCCTCAGACACACACCAGGGGACGCCAGGGGGACCTGAGGAGGGGCTCCGGATGGAACGCGAGGAGACCCGCACATAAGACAAGCTTAGCGGAAGAGAAGCCAGCAGAGGAACCTGAGAACCAGCAGGAAAAGAGGTGGGGACAAGCGGTAAGGAGCACGCGGCGCCGGGAAACGCCAGCGGCGCGCCTGAAACGCTGCAGAAAGGCCCGGAAAAGGAGTGGAACAGCAACGTCAAACGGATTTAACAACCGGTGATGGCGGGGAGTTGTGGGAGAGGAGCAGAGCTGGGGGCCAGCGGTGCAGTGGTTAGGGAGCATGAGAGGGTGAGGGTGTGAAAGAAGAGCTCCTAACTGTAAGCACAGAGGAGCTGAGGTCACCAAAGAGGGGACTCTTCTGCACACATTGTTTAAGCACCGAAGGTGACGGGTGGGCCACGGGATGACGCCTCTTCCGTCTGACACTCAAAGAAAAGTCACCCACTGACAGCCCTGGGGGACGATGGGCATCAGGCGACAGGAGACCGGGGAAGACGCTTAAGGAAAGATCGTGTGCTTTTCTTTCTAACCAAATATCCCCCCAACCCCTTATTTATAATTTTGCTTAGAAGGTAGAGGACCAAAGCTGCTGGAATGAAACTTCATGTCCGTGTAACCTACACTCAGATAGGGATTCACAAATCACCAGTAAAGCCTTCAATTTTGCTCCTTTAAACCTGAATTTAGAACTGGTGTTATGGGAACCCTGCATCTTGTCTGTCATTTACAAGCACCACCCCCTTGTTAGGAAATAATTCTTTTAAAATGGTGAAACTGGGTCATAGGTCAAGTTCACACACACAGGGCTTTAATTGCAAACCTGTAGGAATTTGTTGGCTGCCTGTCCTTTTGGGTAACAGGACGATGTGAAAAGGAGTCACAGGGACAAAAGTTCTCACCGTGTTTCAGTTCAATCCACTGTGGAAAGTAGGCTAAAATGATTCATATTTCTGCTGAATACCACCCAAGGTTGGTTGCCAGATTAAAAGCAAGATACTCAGTTAAATTCGAGTATCAGATCAATCAGAAGAGTAATTTCCTTTTTAGTGTATGTCTCCACAATTGCATGGGACTTACTTGTACTAAAAATACAGGGTCTTGTACATACAACACCCCCTTTTTTTATAAGCTTGTAATCTATACCAAATCTTTTATGACAAAATCATAAGCATGCACGGTTATGATTTTGTAATAGAATTGTAACACAAGTCCGGGCATTACTTCTGCCGGACCCTGGATATTTGTTATCTTAAATTCAAATCAAATGGGCTGCATCTCGATTTGCTAGCTAAGGTTACCCCGAGGTCATCTCTGCTCCCTGACTGGGTTCCTTGAGTATAGATCCGCTGCGGAGAGGAGCATGGCCGAAGCACCTAGCTGACCATCCTCCCACGACAAACACACTTGAGTCCGTTTACCAACACACGAACCCTTCGCAGCGATTTCTCTCTCAAAAGATGCCCCCGGGAGTCAAGCCTTGAAGGGGAATCTTCTGGATCCCTGTTTTGTTTCTGAGGTTATTCTCAGGATTGGTTTGGATCCCGAGACACCCACGGTACTAGATTGGGTATCCCAGGGAGAATTCACAGCACCAACAGCAAGGGGACATGATGCTGTGTTTCAGCTCAGGCCACTGTCACTTAATGAAAGGGAGACTGAGGCCTGTGATGCCCTTGCCTGCCCACTTAGTGACACGCTTGTCTTAAAGTGACATCGCTGCAGGAGTTGGGGTTCCGCCCCCCGCCTACTTCCCAACACACACATGTGCACATGCATGCATGCAGTCACAGAGCTGGGGCACCCGCGCTGTCTGAGGTATGTGTATGTGTGTGCACATCTTTCTTTCTTTCAGGACAGTCTAGCCCTGAAGGGAATGTGCCCCCTGAGCAGTGACTGATGCCGGTGTCCAGGCCAGGGCACGTCTGCTCTCTGCTGCTATCCCGCAGGCAGGGCTTTCCCAAACGATGACGGGGGCCATTTGTGGCCCACCTTCTCTATTCTCAGCATTCATGTTCTCGTGCCCTCCTGCAGGTCAGCAGACATTGTGGCCCTTTCCGAACACCCACACATCCCTACGCCAAAGCTGTCCCCTCCCTCCCATCTCAACCTGTGCTCAGGAGAGGACCAGGCCCCCGCTGTGCTCACAGGTGGGAGCCGCGGAGACGGCCGAGGGTGACCATGTATTTTCGCACTTCTCAGGGCGGGCCTGAGACAGGAAGCGAATGGAGTTCTGGAGGAGGCCTCTGGCGGCTGCGGGGGGTCCGGAGGGACGACAGGAAGGAAGAGACAGCTCAAGGCTCAGGAGACGTTGCTGAGTGACTCCATGCAGTGTCTCTCCACAGGACACTGGTCCCAAGCACAGAGAGGGTTCGGGAAAGGCCGAGGTTTGGCCGCTTACACTTCGGACCTACTCTATAGTGATTCCACAGGCCGGGGACTGGAGACCAAGGGGTCGCTTCTGATCCTCAAGTTCTGTGCACAGCTGGTGAGGACAGAAGGTACTGGAAGGGCTGTAGACAGTCAAGCGCCCATGCACACGAGATGTGCTGAGATGCACACAGTCACGCTTAGGGTCACAGAGCCAGAAGGAGCCCCTTTCATTTATGACAGAGCAACCCGAGCTCCAGAAATGAGAAGTGACTTATCCAAAGTTAAGCAGCTACTTAAGTCGCAGAAAGGAAAATAAAAGACAGATTTCTCAAGTGCCACGATTCACTCTCATGTTCAAGGCTCACCTGTCTCACCTGTCAATGACATTTTATTGAAAATAAAAGCACAGCTAGGTAAAAAGTCGATTTTAAAACAGTAAGGATATGTAAAGTGGGAATGTTTTCCAGGGAGCTAGAATGAAAAATATTTTAGGCTGGTCAGAAATACAACTATTTTACCTACTTAGCTGCATTCGACTACAGATAATTTCACAATGAAAACATCCTTGCTCTGAACAAATAATGACCAAACTTTGCTCATACAGATTAGGGCCCAGGCAATTGGACTCGTATTTAAAAGAAATGTCCAGATTTGTCATTAATTAAGTTGAAATTATTACAAACGCTTCTTTTTTTTTTTTTTTAATTTAATAATGATTAAGACTAGCGCCTTGCTTAGAGCTAAGGCACCAAGAGCAGGTATGCTGTCTTACGATTACAGAGTGCGACTCAGAACACGGCAGCCTAATTAGAGAATTTTGTTGAGCGCTTTGAAGATGAAAAGACTTATAAAATCCCCAAGAATAGTGATAGTGCCAGGCTCCCCCCTAGCTCTCTCACTAACTTGGTGTGTGGTCTTTAGGAAAAAAAAAAAAAAGGAAAAAGCAATCACCAATCATTAACTTTGAACATAAGGATGCAAGCACATTATTTTGCTTTATTCTGCCTGTTTTGTTTTATTGTTTATTTTCAATACAAATTTAACGGGTGTGCCAAACAGAGCTACAACAACTTGGGCACTTTAAACAATGTATTGCAGTGGGCTGTTCTTGCACATGCATTTAGCTGAAAAATCCCAGCTAAATGTCACTTGGCTTCCACTCCTTAATTTTTTTTTTTTTTTTTTAATATAAGCAGGCTTCACTTTTGCCATAAGATGCTTCTTGGTGTGACCCCATAAAGTTGAATGTTTCATAAAAATTACTTGATTACTGAATAAAAATACGGATTTCAGAGTTCCTAATTCAGATTGTTTGATTAATTCAAAGACTGATTTGGCAGCTCTGAGGAACCAAGCATCTTCTGGGATAGTGAGTACCCCAGTTGGAGAAATAACGTGCTAGGGACACACATGAAAAGTCCCTCGCCAAGGCAACCACATGGCCGTCAATCTCAACGTGTCACTGTGACAGTTACTACTGGTTTCCAGCCAAGTGGTGAAATAAAGTGCAAAATGGGAACTGCTCTAGAAAAAGGCCATTTTCCCTTAAAATTTCCAAGCACTTCACAACCACTTACACTCTTTTAGACGGTACAGGTTCCTCAAAGGCGTGAGGCCATCTTGGTATTTTCTTACATTACTTACTCACTCTTGAAGTACGTCTAATGACCCCAAGTTCGCAGGTCCATGTCTGCACGCAACAGAGAACACTCACCTCCGGACTCCGGACACTCTCCCGCAGGCGTGCTTCCTTTTATGCAGACGCAACGCGGCAATCAACGTGAAGGAAGCCCCTGAAGCGGACGCTTGCTCTTGGGAAGCAGCGTCTCCGCGGCCAGCGCCCACCGAGGATGGGTGCACAGCGTCCGCGGGAAAGGCCGGGCCTCCTCCCGAAGTCGGAGCCCACGCGGGGGCGCTGGTCTGCCAGCGACATGCGACGCTCCTGGGGCTCGGATAAGCCCTTTGCTGAGCTTCCGCCGCTCCTAACGTGGGGGAGAGCGGTGTGGTCCAGACCCGGGCTTCTCCGGCACCCCGAGTACAGGAACCCGGGGGCACGAGTCGGAATCCTTCCAGGAGCTGCAGGCTGGTGTCTCAGTGGGGCAGGGGACCATGGAGGGACGTCCAGGAGTAGGGATGCAATAAGTGTCACACGCAGGTTGAAGGGTGTCCTGCTGGGTCGCTGCAGGCTGCGCCTGGGCCTCCAAAGTGCCTGCACCGCCAGCCCCGCGCATGCAGACGTGGTGACGTGCGGGCTGCGGAGCGTGGGCAAGAGAAGGGTAACGGAGCTGACGACGACATCCACGCCTTACGAGGTCTGGGGAGGATTTTACACGACGTGATAAACCTGGGACTTTGTTTTCCAATTCTATTGATGGACATCAAAGTTATTAAAAAAACTCCTCGTGTTGTGTGCATAGTGTGTGAGGGGAGAGGAGGAGGGGAGGGAGGGAGAGAGAAGAGGTCAATGTTTTGGTTACAAGGTGACTTTGTTATGGGTGGGTAGTGAGATGTCGATAAACATTACCCAGTACAGAACTCTGGAGGTGACTCTCCATAGGATGAAGTGGCAATAGTGACAGAAGTTTAGGGGACGTCACAGTGGTAAGATACTTGAGAAATTAAGCTAAGGAAAATACTCTAATAGGAAATGTATTCCTTCACCTCTCAGCTTCTTAGGGAGAGGTACCAATGCCAACTAAACACACTGTTATTCTTCCACGAAGAGATGCTGGTCTGATTGAGAGCTTTTCCCAAACTCATGGCAGGACTGAACCTGCTCAGAAAGCAAAGCTGATGGGACACGAGGGCTGTCCTGAAAAAATCCAGCCATCCATGCCTCTATTTGTCAGACAACATGGCTGGATACTTTCGGGACAGCCCTCATATCATCAACTTGAATTACCTTTCCACTTTGTAACAAATTAGCAAAGCAACTCCATAGATACAGACAACGCTGCAAGGTCACTTTTTCTCTTCTACCGTAACCTGTCATTTCTGACTGCGATGTCATCCAGTTCTCTGTAGCTGTCTTCTGTTCCCCTGTCTTCTGCTCCAAGGCCAAGAGTGGAAGGGGACAAAGGGATAAAAGCTTTGAGCCTGTCCAAGCCTTGTGCCGAGGATATCGCAATGGTTTCTGATCACTTTCTGAGTCTGGGCTTGTTTCTGGTCTTAGCTGGAAAACTCAGGTAAGGACATTGTGTGTGTGTGTCCATCAACTTGCACGGGTAGCTGAGAGCAAATCACTCTGTGTAGTCCTCCTGCTAACATACACAGGCGAGTGAAAACAAAAATAAATCCAGTGTAGAAGGGAGGAAAGAAACTATCACCAAAAGTCATCGTGCATTCTGAACAGTGTGCAGGGATTTCTAACTGACAGCAGCCCACGTGGACAGCTGAAGTAGACTGTGTGACGTTAGGACAGCATATTGTATGTTTTGGAAATCTTTTGAATTTGGAATTTCTGATCAATGGATGTATAGATAAGGGTACCATTTCCTAGTGCTCCGTTTAGGGTTCTTCCTGGTTCATATTTATGCAATAATTTTATGAGAAACTTTTACTGCCAAAGCTGGCTAAAATGGCCTCTTTTTATTATTTTTTTTCTGTCGGCTGGCTGCGCCTGGTAGCGCCTGTCTTCCCACTCTGCCTCCTACCTCAAGTTCATTATGAGATTGGTTTCCTTTCCCTAGGGAGGGCATTCTGACCCTACCGGTGTCTGTGAGGATGAGGTTTGGCTCTGTAGTAATAAAGACTCAAGGATAGTGGATTAAATACCATAAAAGCTCATTTATTTCTCATTCTAGAGAAGCCCAGAAGGGCTAATGGTGTACATCCTTGTAAGGAAGTAACTATGCTAGAGATAGCAACTTAAAGCTCCTAAAAATTAAGGAGAAGGAAAACAACTGTTTTCCTGGAGGAGACTGAACCCCCAAACAAGGAAGCCACACTGGGACAGAGCCGTGCGGATGGAGCTCTTCCTGAGGGCATGCTCCTGTCCTTAAGCAACAGTTTCTAGAACTGAACCAGAAAGTGCAGTTGATCTGAGATGTTGAGAGGATAGAGTTCAGGATGCATCAATATTATCTGGAAAGGAAGTGAGGGAATCATAAATAGAAGGAGAGGAGAGCAGAGGAGCAGCAAAATCAGTGTGACAGTACTCAGCAGATCTTTCGCCGGCACTGCGTGTGCCTGAGTGGAAGACAAGACCACCCACAGAGAACAACTGGACCAAAAGGACTGAGCAGAGATTTGAGTGCTTACGCACCACAGGAGACATTCAGTTTGGATTTGAGTCCTGCCAAGTTCAAACAGCTTGGGCAACATCTCTGGAACTCATTGAAATTCCAGAAGGACCTAGGCCTTAGGAGTGAAGATTTTGCCTCAGGACTAAGGGATTCGCATTACAAAGATGGGCAAAACCAATAGCCACAGGAGCAAAGTTAAAAGCATCCCTCCACCAGCCTGCCCGTGGTGACCAGCCAGAAGTTGACCTGCTAGACCAAAAACCATCATTCTTGTGAGGTCTCTACCATCTCTACAACTGAGTTTCTAAAAAGTATCATCTATGACTTCCAGTACAAAATTAAAATGATTAGACATGTGACATGTGAAGAAACAAACAAACAACAACAAAATGAGATCCATATTCAAGAGGAAAAATCAAGTCAAAAGAAATAGACTCAATACCAAGATGCAGGTTTTAGGAGACAAGCACTTTCAAGGAATTAAAGGAAAAATGGTGGCAATGAGCGACCAGATGGGGATTCTTGTAGGAACATAAACACTATTAAAAATAAAGTGAAAATTCTACAAGTGAAAAGTATAGAATTTGGAATGACAAATTCAGTGGGTGGTCTTATCAGCCCTAGGACATTAAGATAAGTCCCTGCACAATTGCTTCCACAGCCAAGATTCTACGACAAATAAAGGTCTTTGGCCTGGATGCCATGGTTTTTCTACCACTGAAAAAAAAATTTTTTTTTTTAATGCTAGACAACCTGACATTTTCTTCATTGTGTCTAAGTGCATTCCTCACTAGACGTGTTTCTGAATGATTGCATAGAATATCAAATTGTATATTAAGCTATATAGTAAAAAAAACAACTCTTCTTTGACTTTCCATAACATTTAAGAAATGCAGTTCGTTGGGCAGAAGAAAACTAATGTGACAGCTGTGATTATCAGACTGTGACTATTGTGCTTGTCGGTGCCCATTGAAATTTTGCAAATTTTCTAATCATCACTCTCAAGGTAATTTAAGGACATCCTCCTATTTGGTAGTTCAGTGTATTAAAAAACAGCATAAAATTAACCAATACATTAGTATTATGTTTTGACAGGACAATTAAAACTCTAGCATACACCGAATCTAAGACTATGGGAGTCATTTGAGCCAAAGGTTTGAAATCAGGCAGGACAGAGATGGTGGGAGGGGGAAAGCATTTTGCAAGCGTTTTTGCAGTGCAGTTCGGATGTTTTGTGTTTGCAGGTGGAAGCCACGCTGCTCCTTTTCTTCAGGGGTATGCACACTGAACTCTGAATTGAGCTCAGATCCCTAAGAACTAGAGTGCTTCTCCGTTTTGAAATGTTCTGACTGTAGCTCTGCTTGCAGATAATGGTAACAGGAGATAAAGAAAGTGAAAGGAAACTTTGTGAACCCTTCACATGACAGTTGGGTACCGGAAAGAAAAGACCAGGACAACCATCTCATCACTTCAACTGGAAATAAAACACAGCATCCCAAAGAATGCCTGGAGGTGGTGTAAAAATCACATGCTTTAACGTGTTCATCATTTCTGAAAACAGAAGAATTAACACCAAGTGGTCAAAGTAGGCAATTTGAATTTTAATTCCAGTCCTGTTAATAGCTAACTGCAGGAACCTGAGTTAGAACCTTCATCTTTTGGTGCTTTTGTCTTCCCGTTTATGAAACAAAGCAAGTAGATTCATCAGATTATCTAAAGTGCTATGTAATTCCATGAATTTTCACACACATAATTTTCCAAGTATGGTTTTTGAATAAAGGCGAACGCATGCTTTCTCTTTGATTTATGTAAAAATGGAGTCAAGGAAGTTTCTAGTCACCAGTCACAGCACTAAGGGTTCATTCTCTCCCCATGTCGCCTGCAAATCCACAGCCTGTAGTGACTTTCTTCAACACAAATACGGAGTAAACATTGAAGCTGAATGGTGAAAGTCTTCAGGCTGTACAGAATCCAGGTTAAGTTTAATGAAGAAGAGCTCTAATGCTCACGCCTCACTTGCAGACTTACAGTTTGTCTGTGTCTCTGTGGGAAGATCTCGGATCATTAGCACAGGTGAAACTGCACCTGGTAGGATGAAACGACATGATTTTGAAGAGGTGAGCATAGGATACAGTTTATGAAACAGAGAGTGCTGAGTAGAAAAAGAACCTTAGGTTCTAACCCAGCCATTACTAACTTTGCAATCTTGGATTTTTATTTATTAATCTGTAAAATCACTGACCTGAATCCATTCCTCTGTGTATTTAGATCTAACACTATAAAAGTTGGGTTCCATTTCAATTTAAATTGGAAGTTTGGCACTATTTTCTGTGTTGCCATTTGAAATAAAAAATCTGATCCGAATATGTAGTATTTTGTGAGCACCAAATGAAGCATGGAATCATAAAGATGACAGAGGTGGGACTCAGTTCTGAAGGGTCTGAGAGTTTCCCCAGATACGAATGTAGTGAGCAGTGAGCTCAATGTAGATTCTACACATTAATCAATGTAACTAAAACATGAGCATGAATGTCTTAGGAACACTATTTGATTCCTACTTCTGTGAGATGATTTTTAAAAAATCACATCCATGAAATTTCTTTTTGAGGTGTGCACATTACAACGCGGAAATAACCGGATTAACCTGGGGAACAAGAATACTTGCTGAGCAACAGTATAGTTTGTGTTTCAGGTACATTAGTAACAACAGTAAAATTGTTAAAAGGACATTTTATAGATTATTACTTTCGGGGTGTTTATGTTGTTAGGGAATGTTGTATTACAAGAGCTTATTAGGAGTTAATAAGTTATATTTGGAATAACTGTGCAGTATGTTCTTTGGTAAGCATTGCTTACATAGATAGAAACCTCATTTACTTTGAGGACAGGGAGCAGGGTCCCTAGGATGGATGATGAGATTCTTGCAGATAAATCTGCTTTGAGCTGTTGTTGGTAGTGGAGTGGGAACTTCAAACCTGCCGCCTGCCGTGTGCAGGAGGGCTCGCTGGGTGCAGTGCGGGCCTTGGCTGTGCCAGTGCAGAAGCAGGCAGCCATGGCGAGTTCGGGGGAGATCATCGTGCAAGCTCAGAGAATGTACTTTGCAGGTGAACAACTGTTGCTTGTTGGGTGGGTATGAGTGTGTCTGGAGGTTACACTGGGATTTTCTATTTTCCTACTTCGGCTTTTTCCAACGTGCTCTTTTTAGTCACCTTAAAAAAAATTATAACGCACCCTTTTTAAACCCCATGGTTCGATCTTCAAGGAAGAAACTCTTTCATTAGGGCACCGGGGCAGATACCACTGAATCCCAGGCCAGATTAAAAAACAAACACACCCAGATGCATGCACATGAAATTCCAGACTCCAAGGCCAAAATAAAAAATAAAATAATTAAATACAGCCAGAAACAAAAGATGAGCTTTAGAGAGGTGACAGTTGAAGTGATGACATAATTTTTGAAGATGCATATTGTAAACCTGACCACAACCATTAAACAGGTAAAACGTCTGAGTTCTCAAAAGAAATAGAGAAAGAAGAAGGTAGATTCAATGCCAGTGTTGAGAGGAAATCATTGAAAATTGGGGATATATTTCCAAAAGGAGGGTGAACAAACTTTTAAAACAAAAACTGGGAGACTGCCACAAACCAACATCACTAGAGAAATTTTCTGTTATTTCTAGTAGGAAAAAAGGAATGATCTCAAGTGCAAGGTCTGAGGCAAGATGGAATAAAAAGCAAATAAAGAGAAATATACAAGGAAGTCTAGATAAATATTAACTTCATAACACAACAATACTAATGTCATGAGGAGTCAAGATAATACAAAAGACAGCACTAAAATATAGTGCATGTACATTTTAATACATGTACATGATATATAAATATAAAACAAATAATATAGGGCATGTACATTTTGATACATGTACACTATATATGAATATAAAATATATAATATAGAGCACATACATTTTGATACATGTACACTATAAATATAAAGCATATAATATACAGCATTATCCTATGTACAAGGGATGTTTGAGGTGGGAGAAAATGTGGGTATTTGAAATTTTAGAAAGAGGATGAATATGTTGATCAAATTTCTACTTGGACACATTACACACAGAGGAACTCAGATAAAGATGACTACAGTTTTCTTGTGTGAAATCCATTAACAAGGAAACAATGCAACAAATTCTTTAAAATGCCAAAAAAAAAAAAAAAAATCAAAAGACACTGTTAATCAAGAACTACTTATCAAAAAAAAATTTCATGTAAAGATGAAACTAATGTTTTCTGAGAAACTAACTTTGAATTTGACACTAGCAGTTCTGCACTCTTAAGAAATGTTCAAATGAGTTCTTCGGGTAGAAGAAAAAGGATATTAGGTGATAAATAACACGGATTTATTCACACACAAAAATAAATAGCATGGTAAAGAGTACACAGGTTAATACACATAAAGTACAATCTTTTCCCTGTTTTAAAGGTTTCTTTAAAAGATCATTGTCTGTGCCCCCCCGCCCCACCCTGCCCACAAGCAGTCATGACTGCCGCAGACCTCCCTCCAACACCTGTGTCTGGACCAGTCTCTGTGTGGGAGGGCAGGATTCCTAACATTTAGAAGAAAATGTAATAGGACGATGGCACAAAGAACTCGCAGGAGGAAGAGAAGTGTGCTGTTTGCAGGTTCTCATAATATTTGACGTGAGGTGTTAAGACGTATTTTGAAGATACATATTATAAACCTGACAATAACCATTAAAAAGGCAAAACAAAGCATTATAGTTGTTAATCCATTAGGGCTGAAGCATTCATTATTGCTGTTGCCGTAACAAATGATGTCATTCAGCCTATAAGAAAGAGCTCACCGAAGTTTTACATCCAGCCCACATGCAAAATATATTCACCCTCTTGCCATGTCCCTAAAATTTTCAACCCAATTCGATTCCCAGTCAGGAAGCTACCCACATACCAAAAAGCAAAAAAAAAAAAAAAAAAAAAAAAAAAAAAAAAAAAAAAAAAAAAATTCAACCCATTGCAGTGTTAACTCAAACCCAAGCATCTCATCTAGGTGTCATTAGCTCCAAAGTCCCAAATCTTATCATTTAAATCATCCAGACTACTAGAAAACAAGTTGACTGCTCCCAGAATACAATACTGGGCCAGACATAGAAAAACAATTTCAGATATTTTCAGTGTGGTCTTCATTGTAAAATATCACTCTTTATGCCCAGTAATATATATACTCTTTCCTGAGTTAAGAAGACATAATAATCCAAATATGTATATTTTTATCATATTTTTGAGCTTTAAAATACATGCTGAAAACCAAACCCAAAAAGAAAATTCTTAAAAACATAAAGAGGAAAAAAACCCATTACATTCAAAGGTCTACTTACACTGACAGCTGCCATTTCAACATAAATTATTGAAGCCTGAAGACAATAGAATGAATACTTAAAATGATGAAATTAACAACAGCCTGCCCAGGATTCTATGCTCAGTGTAAAAAATGAAGAAGACAATAAAAAAAAAAAAATCATTTCCAGTAAGCCTGCACTCTAACTTTACATTTTTTCAGAAAAGGAAAAAGATTTCAGATTGAAACATGAAAATCTAGGAGGATAAGAGTAAATATATGAATATATATATATACACACACACACACACCTGAATATTGACTATACAAACAATACCTATAAAGTCTTACTGAGTTTATGAAACTTTTGACCAATCTCTGTTTTGTAAAACAGTGCAAAAATTTTACAAAATTATTAGCTAATCAAATCTGGATTAGTATTTAAAGCGTAATACGAGGGCTGTCCAGAAAGTATGCAGCTGTGTACTAAGAAAAATGGACGCAGTTAGGGCTGGGTTTTTTCGGACAGCCCGCGTGTGTCTAGTTGGGTCCATTCATCCATAAAAGATCATTTAGAAAGTTAGAAAATCAATGAAGAGGATTCAGGTCAGATGGCAGGGTGGGTGGTTAATCTCTCACTGAATTTGTGCTTATTTCTTGGGTACCAAACTAGAGAATACATCCTTGCGGCTGAATTTTATCCAGGAGAATCTAGAGGAGTTGGTAATTTCAAATTCCAAGCCTGCCTCGGGCCCCGCCCACCTGGGCTTCGCCACCGGGTGTACCTCTTCCTGTGCATGACGGTGGAGACGACTTCACCAGGCTGACCCTGGGGAGCCACCCACTGAGGACTGAAGGGTCACGTCAGATTGTCTCTACATGGCTCTGCGGAGGAGACAGGGGCCTCCTGCAGCCTGACCACCAGCCCTGCCGTAACTCTTACTGTGTTTATCCGAAAGCCTGGTAACAGGAACACATGTACCTCCGCGACAGGAAATGTGCAAAACCTAATCCCACGGCTTCCGGGGCTGGCGTTTCAAATGGTCTCCGACGTGACGGAGCGTCAGCGCCACCTCGATCAGTGCGTTTGGCCGTCGTTCTTTCCCTTGAATAACCGAACTCCTGGAAAGCAGGTACGTCAATGCGTGGTGCCTCCCGCCGCCCTGCCCACGAGCGGTCACGACCACGGCGGATGTCCCTCAAACGCCTGCGTCGGGGTCCGTCTCTGTTTGGGAGGTCGGCTGGGCGTGTAGGGAATCAGGAGCAGAATTGCTGGCCTCTGCCCATTAGATACCAGTCGTCTTGTTAAATGTCCTCAGGTGGGCAGGGGACTTGGCAAAAAGACCCACAATTGAGGACCACTGTTGAAGATGATGCCTCTCACCGTTACCCGTGGTGAAATGGTAGAAAAAAAGGAGCATTCTTCGGCGTTTCTGTAGCACATCTGTGCCAGAAGGATGGGAAAGACCCATGTTAGCACGGGTGCCATGTCTGCCTTATCCCGGCCTTGGAGGGCTTCCAAGACCTTGGGCGTCTTTGCAGGACTGCACACACCTTCCTTTGGTGAAGCCTGCCTACCTGCAGAGGGGACCCGGCGTGGTGCAGCTGTAAGGCATTCAGAGCCTACGCGGGTTCCTAAGATGCCAGATGGAGCGCCGTAACCCCCGGGACAGGACCCACTATGGTGAACTCTTCATGATGTTCTCTGACCTCGTGGAAGACTGCAGGCCTAATGCTTCCTGATTCCAGTTGCAATGTCTCCTTAACACGGACACCCTCATGTTCTGGGATAGTGTCTTTCACCGTCTCTCCCTCCCTCCCTCTCTTCCTTTGCACCTATTTAAAATGGACAGAGTGTATATGAATCTCAATATGTTAAAGAGAAGTTGGAGCGTCCCAGGTCTCCCCTGGTCGGCCGCCCACAGCGGATCATCCACAGTGGTCCCCGCAGTACCTCTGAAAAACATGCAGGCCCTCTGGGTCACCCATTTCTGAAACACCGATGTAGCAAGAGGTGGAACTCTCAGGAGACATGGACGTGTACACAAGGGAGACACACATATTGAGAAATCTCAGGAGTATTAAAAGTAAACGAGAGACACGGAGTTATGCTCAATCAGGCACATGGGGAAGAGGCAGAAGGAGGTACGTTTATGTATGAGTGGAAGGAGAAATTTCAATATTCTCGTATTGGATTTCCTTAACTCCTTTTTCTTGGAATTAACCAGGGTGGACCGCACGAGGCCTGTCTGGAAGAAATCCAGCCACATACGCCTCTGTTTTCCATAGTCCACGGCAGGATGCTTTCCGGACAGCCCTCGTGTAGCACAGAAAGTCCGTGTTGTACTGCAGGAGAGCTCAGGACCAAAACAGCATGGTTTGCTTGGGAGAACTTCTGCTCTACGGTCCCGGGAGAACCAACCACCGGTCTCAGCTTCCTTGTCTGCACACTGGGACTCAGAGCCACGCCCACCTCTGAGAGGCATTCAGAAAATTAATGTGAGGTGACATATTTGAAAGTCATTTGTAACGTGTTGTGCCAGAGTGCAGACTAAGTTTTTGTCTAATTCTCATTTTATCCACTCTACAAACTTGCAAGGAAGGCGCTGGTCGAGTCCCTTTCCCTTGACTGTGCATTAGAGAATGGAAGTTTCAAGGTGTGATGTCTTTGAATTTCAGGAACGCCTCTTCCCACACAGAGCACGGGACTAGCGGGGCAGAGGTAAGCGGAGGTGCCGTGGTCTGAGCCGAGCGCCTCCTTGTTTCTGCCACGGCCCTCGTCCAGAGTATGGTGACACGCCCGGGGTTCCTCTTGTGCTGGTGCAAGACAGCAGGGCTCCCTGAAAATGGTTTCTTAACGCTTGGTGGCTGCCCTGGAACTCGGGCAACTCCTACCTAGGGCTCATCTGCTCGGTACTGCAGACCTGCTGCAGGTGTGACTTCGCATATTAAAGACGGGCTCGGGGCCTTCGGGGTGCACGCGCATGGATGGCCTCGGTCCCTACCGGAGCTGCTGATGCTGAACCTGATGGTATTTCTGTGACTAGCTACACTGAAATTGAAAACAGCAGGAAGGTATAATATGTTTACTTTTTTTTTCCTTCTTTTTTTTTCCTTTGAGACTGAGAAGTTTTGAAATGCAAACGAAAAAAGATTAAGGCGATGTCACAGGTTGAAATGGTGGAAATTCACTTTCCTACGTCTCGGACGAGTTCCTCTTGGAGAAGATGCATCTGATCTTTTCTTAAAATGAGCTCAAGGGAGTTCAGAACTATATAAATGTGCTTCAAAGAAAATAGCTTCTTAGATGGTGACTTCGATTTTTAAACGGTTTCAGATGAAGTTGTTGAAAGATCACATTCTCCTTTCTTCAAAATGTGAAATTCAATGAATATTTCATTAAAGATGAGTAAGTGAAATGTTGAGTAGTCTTCTATTGAATTCTAATGTTGTCTGTACTATCAGTCTAAATGTGTAAGAATGTTGCTGAGAAATTTATAAACCTCCAGATCCAAAAACGTTACTGTAAGTAAGACATTTTTTCCTTTTCTATACACCACATCCATCTAATAACACCTGCCTTTGTGTTACCCATGCTCTCACAAACTGATGAGGGTCAAAAATTGCATTACCATATGCATTCTTATAAAAGAAAATGAGAAAATGATGTGTATTTCTATTTTCACTTGATTTTTTCCCCCTAATTTTAAATAATTCCTTCACCTATGAGGATAGAATAAAGAATTTTCTTAGGATGTGATGTTCAATTGGCAATACTAATTTGAAATGAGGAAAAAAAGTCAATTTATAACATTTTTAAAACTGTGGCTCTATCTTCATAAATTAATTCTGTTACACTTTAAATTGAGAAAAATAGCATACCAAAAAAGGATGGAAACTGAAAAGAATAACTAATTTTTTTTCCCATGTAGCATTTCAAATTGCCCCTCGATATAATACCTGCTTTTTATTATATTAATCCAAGCTAACAATAAATAAATATGCAAACTTGGAATGGCACCATAATAACCATGTAAGATTTAAGTTCCTTTTAGCTAGCTTTAACCATTTAACTATGAGGTCACCTAGGGGCCAAAGTCAGGAAATTCCTTGCTAAATGCCCATACTAACCCCCTTCATTTGATGAGACTTTGAAGCTATTTTGTCAACACTCACTGAAGAAGAATGATATTGCTTTTCAAAGAAGTATATCCTATCACTTA
>PVJL010007416.1:0-78530 GCA_004026885.1 Lyroderma lyra | reverse complement strand
TGGCCATTTGTATTTCCTCATGGGAGAAGTGTAGCCAACTGAATGGGAGAAAATATTTGCAAATAACGCATCAGATAAGGGTCTAATATCTAAAATATATAAAGAACTAATAAGACTTAACAACAAAAAAACAAACAACCCAATTAAAAAGTGGGCAGAAGAACTAAACAGACACTTCTCCCATAAAGATAGCTTTTAAATATGAAGGAGGAATGAAAACCTTTTCAGACAAAAAGAAACTGAGAAAATTCTGCAGAAAAACGCCAGCATTTCAGGAAATACTGAAGGACGCTATTCAGCCTGAAAAATAAAAAGTCAAAATAAGTAAGGATGAATTGGGACAACAAATGCATAAAAGAGGAGAAAGTAAAGGTTTAAATTTCCAAAAACTAATGAATATAAGAAGTATTCTTAGAAAAAAAGAGTCATGACATATATGCAACTTTTTTTTACATAAACTTTATAGTAACCACTCAAAAAAAAAAAAAAGATTAGAACTGAGACACATAACATCCCCAAAAAGAAGAAATAGAAGAAAAAGTTATAGAACACCATAAAACTAAAATAACAGAGAGAAAGCAATAAACAAAGAAGCAATTAAGACACTGTGCTGCCAGAAAACAAAAAATAAAATGACGATAAAACATCCTTATATATCAATCATCACCCTAAGTGTAAATGGGCTGAACTCACCAATAAAAAGGCACAAAGCAAGATGTTGAATTAGAAAACAATGTAATCCTTGCTAACAGATGTCACCCCAACAAAAAAATAAAAAAAATAAAAAATATATATATATAAAAAGAAAACAATATGGAAACATATGATGCCTCCAAGAAACACAACTCAGCCACAAGAACAAATACAGACTCAAAGTGAAAAGGTGGAAAAGAATACTCCAAGTACATGGCATCCTGAGAAAATCAGGTGTAGCCATACTTATATCTGATGAAACAGACTTCAGGATAAAAAGGGTAATAGGAAACAAAGATCGACATCTCATAATGATAAAAGAGACAATAAAACAAGATGACATGACATATTAATATATATGCCCCCAATTAGGAAGCACTAAAATCTACAAAGCAACTATTAATATAAATAAAGAGAGAAACTGACAAAAGCACAATTATAGTAGGGACCTAAACAACTCATTAACAGACTTGGACAGGTCATCCAACCAGATAATAAACAAGAAAATATCAGGTTTAAATAATACATTACAGCAAATAAACATAAGAGACATTTATAGGACATTTCACCCTACAACACAAGATTATACATTCTTTTCTACTGAACATGAAACATTCTCAAAGATATACCATATGTTAAAATACAAAATTAGCCTTAGCAAATTTAAGATTAAAATTGTATCAAGTGTATTATCTGACCATGAAGCTTTGAAATTGGAGATTAACAGCAAAAGGAAAGCAGAAAAAAATCACACATATGTGGAAATAAAACAACATGTTATTAAAAAATTACTGAGTCATAGAAGAAATAAAAGAAGAGATTAAAATATACAGAAAGTAATGACAATAAAAACAAAATGTATCAAAATTATTGGGATGCAGGGAAAGCAGTAATAGGAAACAAATTTATATTATTACAGGTCTACTTCAAGAAACAAGAACAATTTCAAGCAAACACCCTAACGTACGTCTTAAAGAACTAGACATGAGAAGAAATAAAAGCCTAAGTCAGCAGAAGGAAGTGATAAAAATTAGAGCAGAACTAAATGAAATAGAGACAACCACAATAACAAAAAACAGAAACAAAAAATTAATGCAACCAAGAGATGGTTTTTCAAATAAATTAATAAAATTGCCAAACTTCTGGCTAGGCACACCTAGGGCAAAAAGGAAAAGACAAATAACCAAAATAAGAAATGAAAGAAGAGAAATTATGACTTATACTACAGAAATACAAAGGATCATACAAGAATACTATGAAGGGCTATATGCCACCAAATTAAACAACCTAGAAGAAATGAAAAAAGTTTCTATAAACATATAGTCTCCCTAGACTGAACCAAGAAGAACTGGGTAATCTAAATAGACCAATCAACAGTAAGGAAATTGAAAGAGTCATCCAAAACTTTCCCAAAGCAATAATTCAGGACCAGAAAGCCTCACAAGTGAGTTTCCCCCAGCATTCAAAGAGGACTTAACACCTATCCTCCGGAAACTCTTCCAAAAAAATTGAAGAAGAAACAATACTTCTAAACATATTTTACGAGGCCAAAACTACCCTAATACCAAAACCTGGTAAAAATAACACACACATACACACACACACATACACACACCACCACCACAACCACCACTACCACCACCACCACCCCTCAAAACAAAAACAAAAACAAAAAAACTATAGACCAATATCTCTGATGAACATAGATGCAAAATTTTTAAACAAAATACTAGCAAATAAATACAACAATGCATTAGAAAGATTATACATCATGATAAAGTGGGATTCATTCCAGGGGCACAAGGATGGTTCAACATAAGCAAAATGATTAACATGATACACAACATAAACAAAATAAAAAATAAAAACCACAAAATTATACCAATTAATGCAGAAAAAGCCTTTGACAAGATATAACATTAATTTATGGTCAAAACACTTAATTAAATTGGTATAAAAGAATGTACCTCAACATAATAAAGGCCATATATGAAAAACACTCAACTAATATCATACTGAATGGTGAAAAAACTGAAATATTTTCTTCTAAAATCAGGAATAAGACAGAGATGTCTCCCTGTCACCACTGCTATTCAATATAGTACAGGAAGCTATAGCTGAAACATCAAGACAAAGACATAAAAGGCATCCAACTTTGGAGTGAAGAACTGTCAGTTTTTGCAGATGTCATGATTCTTTATATAGAAAATTCTAAAGACTCTATAAGAAAGCTACTAGAAACAATAAATATATACAGCAAAGTTGCAGGATACAAAATCAGTGTACAAAAATTTATTGCATTTCTATATACTAAAAAAACTTCAGAAGAAATGAATTTTAAAAAATACCTCTTTGATCACAACAAAAAGAACAAAATACATAAGAATAATATTAACAAAACACATGAAGGACTTATACACTAAAAACTATAAGACACTATTGAAAGAAACTGGTCACAAAGAAATGAAAAGATATTCTGTGTTCATGGATTGGAAGAATCAACATAGTTTAAATGTCCATATTACCCAAAGCAATACACAGATGTTTTGCAATTCCAACCAAAATCCCAAAGGCATGCTTTCAAGAAATAGATTTAAAAATCATCCTATTTGTGTGGAACCAAAAAAAAAAAAATCAAACAAATGAACAAACTTCAAATTTCCCAAGCAATCATATGAAAAAAGACTAAGTCTGGAATTATCACACTCTTCAATTTCAATGTATACTACAAAGCCTCAATAAATCAAAACAACATGACATTTGCAGAAAAACAAATATACAGACCAAAGGAATAAAATAAAAGACACATAAATAAACCCACATATGAGTATATATGAACAGATAACTTTTTACAAAGAAGCAAAAAAATATAAAATGGAGAAAAAGAAAGCCTCTTCAGTAAATGGTGCTGGGAAAATTGCAAAACCACATCCAGAAGAATGAACTTGGATTGTGAATTGTCACCATACACCAAAATTAATGAGGGTTAAAGGAACAGGAGCCATTGGTGACACTGTGTCGAGCCTGACATATGTGTAGCATACAAGAGGGCATCACCTTTTCAGTGTTGAGCTCTTCTTCAAAAGGCCAAGTCTGGAACTCCATTAGTCTAGTGGAACCTTCTTGTGCAATGCCTCAGATTACCTTTGTCCCAACCACCCATGCAGCTGGTGTTACACTGCCTAGGACATTTTTGACTGCTGGGCTGCTGGCCCCACCCCACAGATTGTGAAAGCCTTTTTGTAGTAGCCAGTGGACCAAGGCAGTTGGGGAAATATTTGCTGGTGGGACTTGACTCAAGATCTGTGCCACAGCATCTCTTGGGCAGCTCTCAGGGACCTCAAGGACTGAGGTGGGCAGTGATTGGCTACAGAGTTCTGGAACATTTTTGCAGGGTGGTAGCAGGCCCAGCACTGGTTAAGGAGCCAAAACTGCATTAAATTTGTAGACACTACTTCCCACACACTTTATATCCTTAAAATCCCATCCCAACCCCACCTAAGACTACATTGTCAGGGGCACTCCAAGCGCCTATGTTACCAGTGCTGCCCAAAACCCTTGGAAGCTTACAGTAGCTGAAGGCCTGTGATAGACCAGGAAGGTATTGATGGTGGACAGTGACTTATTAATAAAACCTGCACCACAGCCACTCTTGGACAGCTCTTGGAGATTTGCCAACCTGAAGCAAGTGGTGACTGGCTGTAGTGTTCTAAGGCTACTTTGCAAAATGGTAATAGGTCAAGCACTATCACAAGGTGAGTGGTAGCTGGCTACAATATTCTGGGGGTGCTGTGCAAAGTGGTCACATGCTGAGCACTAGCTAAAGAATTGAATCTGCATTACCTTTGTAAAAACCACTGTCCATGCCTCATGACTTCCTGGGACTCTGCCCAGCCCAGGTAAAGCTGCTTCACTGAGAGCACTCTCAACACCTGGTCAACCAGCATGCCCACACACCTAAGAAGGCTCTTTCAATGGCTGAACATTATAAATAGCCAGTGAATAACAATAGGTTTAGGGGGCCCTGAGCCATTAGCTAAGCTGCCTCGGACTTATGACTGGTAGCAGCCAGCCTCAGTTTAGAGCAAAGCCACTCTCACATGCCTCCATGTGCAGCAGACAGCAGTCAACCACATATAGCTTTGTGGCTCTTACCAGACACCCATGAGCTGGTCACAGGCAAGGCTGAAATTGGCCTGCATGGAAGCCTCTTCCAAGAGACATAAAAAACAACACACCCACAGGCTGGCTTCAGACCACACCAGAGCCTTACCTTGTTAGTCCCACAAGCAGCACACTCAAAGGGTGGTCTCAACAGGCACATGATCCCATTGTGGGAATCTCCCTCTGAGTGGTGAGCCCACACACAGCAGCTCATAGACTGTGGGCATAGCCAATCTTCACATTTGGTCAACTGGGAGTCAATCCAACCCACTGATGTACCAAAAGCAATCAATTCTCAATGACAACTTAAGAACACACGCAACACACTCAAGTGACACTCCTGGGAACACATGCATAAGAAATAAGGAAGAACGAATCATTGTACCACAAAAAAAATATACTACATAAGGCAATATAGCAAAAGCTGGGGGACATAGGAAATCTATCTCATATATAAAAGTAAACCCAGAAAGCCAGCCATAAACAAAGAAACATGTCCCAAATGAAAAAACAGAAGAACCATCCAGAAATATAACTAAATGAAATGAGGACAATTGACCTACAAGAGACAGAATTTAAAACACTGGTTATAAGAATGCTTAAGGTAAATAGTAAGAATTTCAACAAAAAGAAAGCATAAAGGACACAGAAACTATAAAAAATGAGTAAGAAATAAAGAATATCATAACTGAAAAGAAGAATACACTAGAAGGAATAAACAGCAGATCAGATGAAGCAATGGATAGAATCAGCAATATAAAAGACAAGGTAGCAGAAAACAACCAATTGAAACAACAAAAAGCAAAAAAAAAATTTTTTTTTATAAAGGAATAAAGTTTAAAACACCTGTGGGACAACATTGAGCATAATGTCATTTACATCATAGGAGTATCAGAAGAAAAGAGGAAGCAATGGATCAAAAAAATTATTTGAAGAAATAATGACTGAAAACTTCTTTAGCTCGGCAATGAAAATAGACACACAAGTCCAGGAAGAGCAGAAAGTTCCAAACAAGATGAACCCAAACAAGCCCACACAAAGACACATCATAATTAAAATGACAAAGATTAGAGGTGAATAAAAAATTATATGGTGGAGTGGGGGTGTCACATATATGGAAGAAATGATTCTGTTTAATGAGCACACAGTGCAACATATAGATAATGTATTATAAGTTTGTACACTTGAAACCTATATGATCTTCCTAACTGATCTCACTCCAAAAATTTAATAAATAAATTAAAAGAAATTCTAAAAGCAGCAAGAGAAAGACAAGTAGTAACTCACAAGAGAGCTCCCATAAGACCATCAGCTGATATCTCAAAGAATCTTTGCAGACCAGAAGGGAGCAGTAGAAAATATTCAAAGTAATGAAAAACAAGGGCCTACAATCAAGACTACTCTACTTAACAAGGCTATCATTTAAAATTGAAGGAGAGATACAGAGCTTCCCAGACAAGAAAAATCTAAAGGAATTAATTACCCAAGCCAGTTTTATAAGAAATGTTAAAAGAAATACTTTAAGCAGGATGACGGAGGAAAAAAAGATAAAAAATATAAATGATAAAGTGGCAATAACTATGTATCTATCAATAATCACTTTAAACGTAAATGAATTAAATGCTCCAATCAAAAACCGTAGGGTAGTTTAATGGATATAAAAAATAACACCCAAGTGTATGCTGTCTACAGGAGACCTACTTTAAAAGACACACACAGACTGAAAGTAAAGGGGTGGAATGAGATATTTCACACAAATGGAAATGAGAAAAAGCTGGGATAGCAACAGTTACATTGGACAAAATAGACATTAAAACAAAGACTATAATAAGAGACAAAAAAGATATCAGACACTAACAAAGATATCAATCCAACAAGAGAACGTCTCCCCAGTAAACATTAATGAACTTAGTATAGGAGCACCTAAATATATAAAACAAATATTGACCAACATAAAGGCAGAAATCAACAGTAACACATTCATAACAGAAGAATTTAACACCTCACTGACCCAATGGTCAGATTATACATTGAAATGGCCTTAAAATACACACTACATCAGACGACTATTTTAGAGTATTTCACCCCAAAGCAGCAGAATATACAACCTTTTCAAATGCACATGGAACATTTTCCAAAATAGACCACATATTAGACCACAAAATAAAACTTACTAAGTTCAATAAGAATAAAATCATATTAGATCTCTTCTCTGACCACAATGGTATGAAACTAGAAATAAATTAAAAGAAAAAAAAACTGAAAAACACATAAACCCATGAAGGCTAAATAACATGCTACTAAGAAATGAATGAGACAACGATTAGATCAAGGAAAAAATAAAGATACCTTGAGACAAGTGAAAATAAAAACACAATGACCCAAAATCTAGAGGACACAGGGAAAGTAGTTCTGAGAAGGAAAAATCATAGCAGTGGAGGCCTACTTAAAGAAACAAAGAAAAATCTCTGAATTAAACAGTTTATTTTCACACCTAATGTAACTGGAAAAAGAACAACAAGCAAAGCCCAAAGTGACTACAAGAAAATAAGTAATTAGCATTTGAACAGAAATAAATGAAACATGGACTCAAAAAACAATACAGTAGATCAAGAAAACCAAGAGTTGTTGTTGCTTTTAAAAAAAAAATATAAACAAAATTGACAAACATTTAGCCAGACTAATCAAGATAAAAAGAGAGAGAACCCAAATAATTAAATCAGAAATGAAACAGAAGTTGCAACTGACACTGAAGAAGTATACAGAATTTTAAGAAAATACTATGAGAAAATACACCCCAACAAAGTAGGCAATCTGGTAAAAATAAATAAATGCCAAGTATACAATCTTCCAAGGCTGAATCAAGAAGAAACAAAATATCTGAGCAAACTAATTACTACCAAAGAAATTGAATCGGTAATTAACATCCTCCCAGCAAACAGAAGTCCTAAACCAGATGCCTTCACCAGTGAATTTTACTAAACATTCAACAAAGAATTTACACCTATCCTTTTCAAACAATTCCAAAACAATCCAAGAGGACAGAAGGCACCCAAGTTCATACAATGATACCACCTTTACCTTGATTCCAAAACCAGACAAAGACATTGCAAATAAACAAAAACCATTATAGGCTGATATTTCTAATGAACATAGATGAAAAAATTCTAAACAAAATACTTGCAAATCAAATTCAGCAATACATTTAGAAAATCATACCACAATCAAATGAACAAAATAGAGAACCTAGAAATAACCCATGCCTATATGGTCATTTAATCTATGAAAAAAGGAAGCAAAAATAAGCATTGATGTAAAGATTCTATGCAGTAAGTGGTGCTGGAAAAACTAGACACCTACGTGCAAAAATAAAACTAGAACACCTTCTTACACAATACACAAGAGTAAACTCAAAATGAATTAAAGATTTAAATGAAAGACACAAAACCATACAACTTCTAAAAAATCATAGGAAGTAACTTCTCTGACATTGTTCTTAGTGACATTTTCTCTAATATATCTCCTTGGGCAAGAAAAAACAAAGGAAAAATAAACAAATGGAACTTTACCAAACTAAAATGTTTTTCAGAGGAAAGCAAGATGGTGACCAGGGAAGAGGTCCCTAAAGCCTCTTCCAGAAAACACAATTGAACGGCTGTCTCCAGGAGCCAAGAAAGAGGACCCAGAGTGACACAATGACAGCTGAGAAATCAATGCCTGAAGGTTGGAGAGAAGGGCGCAAGCAGGAGAGAGGGGAGGGAACACAGATGGATCTCCACAGGACCACATCGCTGCTGACTACCCGAGAGCAGAACAGTGCACAGGACAGGGGAAGCCAAGAGGTGACAAGAGTGAAAGCCTGCCAAAGTGGCAGAACAATGGGAGACCATGGGGGACTTGGGCCTTAGCGTAGCATGTTGGAGACAGAACTTGGGGACCAGCCTCTGAAGCTCTTGAGTAGGAAGAGGGCTGAGTGAGGACTTTGAACAACTGCAAGTCAAGGTGAGGTCCCAGAGAAAACATCTCGGCTCCTGGTGCCCCCACAGCCACAGCACACACGCATGGCTCCTCTGCAAGGCTGTGGTTCCTGGCCCATGGCAGAGATGAGCCAGCTGCTGTTGTGTGAGCCCTGACACCAGGCCCATGGCTTTGGACTTGGGGTTTGTGCACAACCGGTGCTCACACATGGTGCGAGCCTGCAGACTGTGCCCCGAAAGGCTGGTCACTGGAGCAGGTCCGGGAAAAAAGGCGGATTTGACAGCATTTGACCCAGCTAGCAAAAATAGACCTGGCCCGCATCCCCCAGCTTCCCTAGCATAGAGCAGAAGGTGGAGCTGCCCCAGCATGTTTTCTGTTGGCCTCTCCCCTCTCCTACAGCCTCCGCAATGAACTGCAGGAAGTGGAGGGACCCTGGATATATGCTCACCATCTCCAAACACAGCTGGAGACCAGAAATAAGGCCTAAACACCACTCCACTCTCCCAAAACTTGGCTCCCAGTGCCACCTAGTGTCTGCTCTACAGCAAGACACCACAAAAATACTACGGGCTCCTGGGCTCTGCTGAACATAACACGCTCCTGCCAAAGAGGAAGAAACCAGCAGACGGTATGAATTCCTTAAAATCTAAAGCCACTCAGAAAGAATATGAAAAATATCCAGAAGATAGTTTCATAAACGTAGAATTTTTGGAAGTAAGTGACAGAGAATTTAAAGTAGCAATTCTAAGGCCTGAGAGAAATGAAAAAAACACTGGCAGAACACCATAGTTGGGGTAAATGACCTAAGAAAGGAAATCCATGAAAAAAACCCGAACATTTAACAAAGAAATTCAAAACATAAGGAAGGTCGAGATGGAAATTCGAGAGATAAATAATACAATAAAAGAAGTGAGAAACGAAATAATTGCCATAGGTTTGAAACAGGGCCAACCAGATGAAGGAAAGAATTAGTGATACCAAAGATCAGAACATGGAAACATCCCAAAAAGAGGAAGAGAGGGAATATAGAATCAAAAGGATTGAAAGAACTCTGCAAGAACTATCTGACTTCATGAGACAAAAACACATCAGGATAATAGGATTAGAAGAAGGAGTGGAGAACTCTACA
Source organism: Lyroderma lyra (assembly GCA_004026885.1). Taxonomy (NCBI): domain Eukaryota; kingdom Metazoa; phylum Chordata; class Mammalia; order Chiroptera; family Megadermatidae; genus Lyroderma; species Lyroderma lyra. Next base: position 68,566 of record PVJL010007416.1, on the reverse strand, counting down.
GCGAACATAATCAAACAAATAGTAGATAAGAACTTTCCAAACCAATGGAAAGATCTGGAACCACAAGTTCAAGAAGAAAACAGGTCCCCTATATGCCTGAACCCTAGCAGATCTTCTCCAAGACATAAAGTACTAAAGATGTCAAAAACTAAATACTAATAGACAATTCTCAAGGCAGTCAGGAAAAAAGAATTATAACCTTTAGAGGAAAACCCATCACGCTGGCTTCAGACTTCTCACCAGAAACTCTGCAAACAAGGAAAGAGTGGAATCAAATATTCAAAACTTTAAAAGACAGAAATGTCCAGCCAAAAATAAACTATCCAGCAAAATTACGTTTCAGATATGAAGGTGGAATAAAGGCCTTCTCAGACACACAGAAGCTGAGGGAATTTGCCAGCACAAGGCCGGCACTTCCAGAAATACTGAAGGAGGCTCTTTGACCTCAAACAAAACATCAGGACAAATGGAATAGAGTTGGGGCAACAAGAAAGAAACAAAAATAAAATAATAACAAAAAAGTAATGGTCACAGGAAATCCTCACGTATTGATCATCACTCTAAATGTTAAAAGACTGAATTCACCAATAAAAAAACACACAGTAGCAGACTGGATTAAAAACCAAAACCCATCCAAGCGCTGTCTCCAAGAGACACACCTCAGCCATGAGGACAAACATAGACTTGGAGTGAAAGGATGGAAACAATACTTCAAGCAAATGGTAACTAGAGAAAAGAAGGAGTTGCCATACTGATATATGATGAAATAAACTTCAGGTTAAAAGAAATAGCAAGAGACAAAGATGGACATTACATAATGATAAAAAGCACAATACAACAAGAAGATTTTACACTAATTAATATATGTGCTCCCAAGCAGGAAGCACCAAAATATACAAAGCAACTAACAGATCTGAAAGCAGAAACTGACAAAAGCACAATCACTGTGGGAGACTTAAACACTCCCTTAACAGCCATGGACAGATCATCTAAACAGAAAATAAATAAGGTAATATCACCTCTAAATGACAAATTACAGCAATTGGACATAATTGACATTTACAGCACATTTTATCCAGGAAAACAAGACTATACCTTCTTTTCTAGTGCACATGGAACATTCTCAAGGATAGACCACATGCTGGGACACAAAAGTAGCCTCAACAAATTCAGGAAGATCGAAATCATACCAAGTGTATTCTCAGACCACAAAGCTTTGAAATTGGAGATTAACTGTAAAAGGAAAGCAGAAAGAAAACCACATATACATGGAGATTAAACAACATCTTATTTTAAAATGACTGGAAAAAAGAACAAATAAAAGAAGACATTAAAATATATAGAAACTAATGACAATGCAAATACAACGTAGCAAAATTATTGGGACACAGCAAAAGCAGCAATAACAGAAAAATGTATATCGTTACAGGCCTATCTTCAGAAACAAGAAAAATCACAAGTAAACACCTTAGCATCCCATCTTAAAGAAATACAGAAAGAAGAGCAGGCAAAACCCAAAGTCAGCAGAAGAAAAGAAATAATAAAATTAAAGCTGAGCTAAACCATTTAGAGAACAGAAGGACAATAGTAAAAATTAATATTACAAAAAACTGGTTCTTTGAGAAAGTCAACAAAATTGACAAACCCCTGGCTATACTAATCAAAGGACTAAAGGAAAGAACACAAATATCCAAAATTTGAAATTAAAGGGGAGAAATTACCACTGATACCACAGAAATACAAAGTATTATATGAAAATATTATAAAGGGCTTTATGCCAGTAAATTTAACAACCTAGAAGAAATGGACAAGTTTCTAGAAACTCATAGCCTACATAGACTGAACCAAGAACAACTTGATAATCTAAATAGACCAATCAATAGCAAAGAGATTGAAATGACTATCTATAATCTCCCTAAAGGCAAAAGTCTTGGACCTGATGGTCTCACCAACAAGTTCTACCAAGCATTCAAAGAAGAATTAATGCCTATCCTCCTCAGACTCTTTCAAAAAATTCAAGAGGAAACAATACTTCCTAACTCGTTCTATGAGGCCAACATTACTGTAATACCAAAGCCTGGTAAAGACAACATAAGAAAATTATAGACCAATATCTCTGATGAAAACAGATGCGAAAATACTAACAAATTAGAATACAACAATGCATCAAAAAGATTATACAATGTGATCAAGTGGGATTCATCCTGGGAGCACAAGGATGGTACAATGAATGAAAATCAATTAATGTGATACACCACATAAACAAAATAAAAGATAAAGTCCATGTGGTCATATGAATTGATGCAGGAAAACTTCCAACAAGATACAGCATCCATTTATGATCAATACATTAAATAAAATATGTATAGAAGGGAAGTATCTCAACATAATAAAGGCCATATATGACAAGCCCTCAGCTAACATCATAATGAATGGGGAAAAGCTGAAGCCTACTCCCCTAAAATCAGGAACAACACAGGAATGCCCCTGTCACCACTGCTATTCAATACAGTACTGGAAGTTCTAGCCACAGCAATCAAGCAAGAGAAAGAAATAAAATGTATCCAAATTGGGAAAGAAGAGATCAAATTGTCACTATTTGCAGATGACATGATCTTTTATATAGAAAAGTCAAAAGTTCCACCAGAACACTATTAGAAACAATAAATGAATACAACAAAGTCACAGGATACAAAATCAATGTACAAAAATCAACAGGATTCCTATATACAAACAATGAATTCTCAGAAAAAGAAATCAGAGAGTCAATTCCTTTTTTTATCACAATAAAAATAATGAAATCCCCGGGACTTAACAAAGAAGGTGGCAGAGTTATACACAGAAAACTATAAGACCCTTTTGAAAGAAATTGAAGCAGACACAAGGAAATGAAAAAATATCCCTTGTTCATGGATGGGAAGACTTAATATTGTTTAAATGTCCATTTTGCCCAAAGCAATCTACAGATTTACTGCAATACCTATCAAAATCCTACAATCATATTTTTGCAAAATAGATAAAAGAATTATCAGATTTATATAGAGCCATAAAAGACCTTGAATTGCCAAAGCAATACTACATAAAAAGAATAAGGCTGGTGGCATTACACTCCCTGACTTCAATTTATATAACAAAGCATCAATAATCACAACAGCTTGTTATTGGCAGAAAAAACCGAAACATAGACCAATGGAACAGAACTGAAAACCCAGAAATAAATCCACAAATTTATGGACAAATAATTTTTTATAAAGAAGCAAAAAATATGCAATGGGAAAAAGATAGCACCTTCAGAATGTGGTACTGGGAAAGCTGAGAAAACATATGCAAAAGAATTAACCTGAGCTCTAAACTCTCACCATAGACAAAAACTAACTAATAATGGATTAAAGACCTTCATATAAGACCTGAAACAATAAGCTTTGTAGAAGAAAACATAGGCACTAAACTTATAGACCTAGGGCTCAAAGAAGACTTCATGAACCTGACCTCAAAGGCAAGGGAAGTAAAAGTAAAAATAAATGAATAAGACTATATCAAACTAAAAAGCTTCTGCACAGCAAAAGAAACCATCAACAATCAAAGAGATAGTAAACCGAATAGGAGAAAATATTTGAAAACAATGCATTAGATTAGGGTCTAATATCTGAAATATGTAAAGAACAAATACGACTTAACAACAACAACAACAACAAAAACACAAACAACCGAACTAAAAAGTGGGCAGAGGAACTAAAGGGACACTTCTGTCATGAATAAATACAAATGGCCAGCAGACACATGAAAAAATGCTCATCCTCATTAGCTATCAGGAAAATGCAAATCAAAACCACAATGAGATACCACCTCACACCTGTTAGATTGGTTGTTATCAACAAGACAAGGAATAACAAGTGCTGGAGAGGATGTAGGAGAAAAAGGAATTCTCACACACCTCTGGCGGGTGTGCAAATTCGTACAACCACTGTGGAAGACGGTGTGGAGGTTCCTCATAAAATTGAGAATGGAGTTACCATATGATCCAACCATTCCTCTTCTGGGGATCTACCCAAAAAACTTGGAATCCTTAGTCCACAAAAACTTATTTACCCCAATGTTCATTGCAGCACTGTTCACAGTGGCCAAAACATGGAATCAACCAAAGTGCCCTGCAACAGATGACTGGATAAAGAAGCTGTGGTACATATACACAATGGAATATTACTCAGCTGTAAGACAAGATGAAATATGCCATTTACAACAAAATGAATGGACCTGGAGATCATCATGCTAAGCGAAATAAGCCAGACAAAAAAAACTAAAAACTGCATGACTTCACTCATATGTGGAATATAAAACTGAAAGAAACAAAGAAAAATAAAATGAACAAACAAACAAAAATTCCAGGGACACAATCAATAGTTTAATGTTTATTTGGAGACAGGTGGGGAGGAGAAATGATAAGGGGGAGGGCTAAGAGAGGAGGGGGGACTAAATATATTGTGATGAAAAGGGAACTCACACTAGGTGGTGAACTTACACAAGTTGACAATGCACTCTAGAATTGTACACCTGAAATCTATGTAATTCTTGCTTACAAATGTCACCCCAATAAGTCTAATTATAAAAAAATTATAAAGTTAAAAAAAAGAAAAAAATTTTCACAACAAAGGAAACCATCAATGAAACAAAGACAGCCTCTGGAATGAGAGAAGATAGTAGCCAATGAAACATCTGATAAAGACTTAATATGTTAAAAAAATATATGTATAAAAAACTCACACTATTGAACACCAAAAAACCCCAACAATCCAATTAAAAATGGGCAGAGTACCTGAATAGACATTTTTCCAAAGAAGACATACAGATGGACAATATATATATATATATATATATATATATATATATATATATATATATGAAAATATGTTCAATGTCACCAATCATCAGAAAAATGCAAATAAAAACCACAATGAGATACCACTTCACTGCTGTCAGCAATAAATCAACAAGTGCTGATCAGGATGTGAAGAAAAGGGAACGCTCATGCATTGTTAGTAAGATGGCAAATTGGTGCAGCCACTATGAAAAACAGAATGGAGGTTTCTCAAAAGTAGAAATAGAACTACCTTATTACCCAGTAATTTTACTTCTGTGTATTTATCCAAAAAAATCTAAACCACTATTTCAAAAATGTATCTGCGTCCCTATGTTTACTTCAGTGCTATTCACAATAGCCAAGATATGAAAACAACCAAAATGCCCATCAATAGATGATTGGATAAAGAAAGTATGACACATTTATATTATATAGTGGAGTATTACTTTGCCATAAAAATAATAAAATCTTACCACTTGCAACATATAGATGGATCTAGAGAATATTATGCTAAATGAAATAAGTCAGACTAAGACAAATACCATATGATCTCACTTATATGTAGAATCTAAATAACAGAATAAACAAGCAAAACAAATATAGACATATTAATAGCTAGAACAACTGATGGTTGCTAAAAGAGATGGGGGTGGAGGATGGATGAGAAAGGTGAGGTGTTTAAGAAGTACAAATTGGTAGTCACAAAATAATCATGGGGATGGAAAATACAGTGTTGGGAATATAGTCAATAACGTAAAGAGTGTAGGTTGTGAGATAGATACCGGACTTCTCAGGGAGATCACATCATAGATAATATAAATGCTTAACCACTGTATACCTGAAGCTAATATAAAATAATATTATGTGTCAACTATAATTAAAAATATATAGTCATAGGATATAAAGTACAGCAAAGGGGATATGGTCAGTTATATTGTAATAGCTATGCATTATGTCAAATGAGTAGCAAATTTGTTGAGGTTATCACTTTGTGAGGAATATAAATATCTAATCTTTATTTTGTTTTATACACCTGATATTATTTTTTTTAAGTGTAGGCAGATAAGGTAGGGATATAAAAAGTTTTAAAATGGCCATAAAGTGGTAAATTCCATTTCTGATTTTTATAAATAAATAAATAAAAATAAAGACATACATTTTTTTCCCAGTGAGGTGGGATTTAGTGGCTGTTTCTATTACCGATATGATAACAAAGTAAAGCATGAGATTTATAATTCACAATATGATTATACATCTTATATGCCTACAGTAGACTCTCTGTTAACCAAAACTCAAGCAACCAACAAAATCTCTAGCAACTGACAAAAAAAAATATATCTGGTTGCTTGAGTTCCAGTAACAGAGAGTCTACTTACATTTATCTGACATCTACCCATCCTCATGGGTGCCAGTTAAGTGAGAGTCTACTGTAATTAATAATAGAAAGGCATTTTGGAATATAATTTTATACTTGTGTTGGTCTTTTTAAGTAATGGCATGGCTTCTATTCCATTTCAACTTTTCTTTACCTGTTTAAAATGGATAATCCACAAACTTTGTTTATGTAACCTTTCCAATGACCTTCTATAGCCTTTTTCAATTAGTCATTAATCATTAGGAGTAGTAATAAAATCTATAGTTAATGAAGATCTCTTTAAAAAGAAAAATAAGGAACAAGGCAAGATGGCGACTGGAGAGGATGACCCTAAAGATTCTCCCAGAAAACACAATTGAATGGCCTCCAGGAGCCAAGAAAGAGGATCCTGAGCGACAAAATGGCTGTTGAGAAATCCACAAATCGCAAGTAAACACCTGAAGGTTGGCGAGAAGGGGGCGAGTTGGGGAGAGGGAAGGGAGCAGAGACAGACTGCAACATAACAAAATCACTGCTGACTATTCAGAGTGGTGCAGTTCAGGGGAGGGGGGAGACCTCGGGGGAACTGGACTTTGGAGCTGCATGCTGGGGACGGAGTTTGGGAGCCAGCCTCTGAAACTTTTGAGTGGTAGAAGGGCTGAGCGAGGACTCTGAACTGCAAAGATGACACCCCAGCTCTAGGCCCCCTGGAGATCCACACAGGACTGCAGTTCCTGTTCCCAGCCCATTGCAAAGGCCACCCTGCTATCTCAGGCCAGGCCCACAGATTTGGACTTATGGAGCATGCACTTCCTCATGCACCCCAGGGTTCTAAAAGCAGTGCGAGCCCATAGACAGCCAGGTGCTGAATCAGGGCTAGGAAGAAAGACTGATTTGATAGTATTCACCCAAGCCAGCAGAAACAAGCCTCAGAACAGCTTCCCCAGCAAAGGGCAGAAGGCAGAGCTGCCCTTGGAGCGCCTTTTGTTGGCCTCTCCACAGGATATATGTGCATAGCCTCCAAACACAGTAGGAGATCAGAAACAAGAAATAAGCAACCCCCTCTCCCCCAAAACTTGACCCCCAGTGCCACCTAGTGTCTGCCCTACAGCAAGACACCACAAAAGCAATAATCTGGGCACTGAACATAAAGCCCTCATGTCAAAGAGGAAGAACCCAATGGACAGGATGAATTCCTTAAAAACTAAAACTACTCAGAAAAAAACATGAAAGTTACCCAGAACACAGCTTCTTAGAACTGGAAGGGTCTGATTTAAGTGACAGAGAATTTAAAGCAGCCATTCTAAAGGCTGTAAGAGAAATGAAAACCTATCGACAGAACACCATAGCTGAGATGAATAATATAAAAAAGGATATAAATGACATAAAAAAGGAACTCTGTGAACAAAAAGAACAATTTAACAAAGAAATTCAAAACATAAGAAAGATTGAAACGGAAATACGAGAAATAAATAATACGATAAAAGAAGTGAGAAATGAAATAACTGCCTTAGAAAACAGGACCAACCAGATGGAGGAAAGAATAAGTGATATGGAAGATCAGAACATGGAAAAAGCCAAGAAAGAGGAAGAGAGGGAATACAGAATGAAAAGAATTGGAAGAACTCTGCAAGAACTATCTCACTCCATGAGACAAAACAACAACAGGACAATAGGAATAGAAGAAGGGGCAGAGCAATCTACAGAGTGCATACTCAAACAAATCGTAGATGAGAAATTTCCAAACCTATGGAAAGATCTGGAACCCCAAGTTCAAGAAGAAAACAGGTCCCCCAGATACCTGGACCCCAACAGATCTTCTCCAAGACACATAGTACTAAAGATGTCCAAAACTAAAGACAAAGAGACAATTCTCAAGGCAGCCAGGGGAAAAAGAACTATAACCTTTGGAGGAAAATCCATCAGGCTGTCATCAGATTTCTCAGCAGAAACTCTACAAGCCAGGAGAGAGTGGAACCAAATATTCAAAAATTTAAATCAGAGAAACTTCCAGCCAAGAATAAATTATCCTGCAAAATTATCTTTCAGATATGAAGGTGAAATAAAGACCATCTCAGACAAACAGAAGCTGAGGAAGTTTGCCAGTATGAGGCCAGCAGTCCAAGAAATACTGAAGGAGGCTCTTTAGCCTGAAACAAAGCATCAGGAAAAATGGAACAAAGTTGGGGCAACATGAAAGAAACAAAAACAAACAAACAAAAACAAAGACAGAAATAAGTAATGGACACAGGAAATCTTCACATAGAGATATTCATTCTAAATGATAATGGACTGAACTCACCAATAAAAAGACACGGAGTAGCAGACTGGATTAAAAAACAGAACACATCCATATGCTGTCTCCAAGAAACACACCTCATATGTAAGGACAAACACAGACTCAGAGTGAAAGGATTCTGGATACAATACTCCAAGCAAATGGTAACCAAAGAAAAGCAGGAGTGGCCATACTGACATCTGATGGAATAAACTTCAACTTAAAAATATAGTAAAAGACAAAGATGGTCATTACATAATGATAAAAGGCACAATGCAACAACAAGAAGAGTTGACACTAATCAACATATATGCTCCCAACCACGATGCACCAAAATACACAAAGAAACTATTAACAGACTTGAAAGGAGAAACTGATGACTACACAATCATAGTTGGAAACTTAAATACCCCACTAACAGCCATGGACAGATCATCCAAACAGAAAATAAATAAGGAAATAACAGCTCTAAATGACATATTACAGCAATTGGACATAATTGACATTTACAGGACACTTCATCCAGCAATAAGAGACTACACCTTCTTTTCTGGTGCGCATGGAACATTCTCAAGGATAGACCACATGCTGGGACACAAAAGTAGCCTCAGCAAATTCAAGAAGATCGAAATCATACCAAGTGTATTCTCGGATCACAAAGCTTTGAAATTGGAGATCAACTGTAAAAGGAAAGCAGAAAAAAACCACATATACATGGAGATTAAACAACAGCTTATTAAAAAGGGCTGGATAAAAGAACAAATAAAAGATGAGATTAAAAAATTTATAGAAACTAATGACAATGAAAATACAATGTATCAGAATTATTGGGACGTAGCAAAAGCGGTAATAAGAGAGAAATTTATATCACTACAGGCCTATCTAAAGAAACAAGAAAAATCACAAGCAAACATCTTAGCATCCCATCTTAAAGAACTAGAAAAAGTAGAGCAGACAAAACCCAAAGTCAGCAGAAGGAAAGAAATAATAAAAATTAAAGCAGAGCTAAACCAAGTAGAGAACAGAAGGACAATAGAAAAAATTTAATATAACAAAGAGCTGGTTCTTTTAGAAAGTAAACAAAATTGACAAACCCCTGGCGAGACTAACCAAAGGACGAAAGGAAAGGACACAAATATCCAAAATTAGAAATGAAAGGGGAGAAATTACCACTGATACCACAGAAATACAAAGGATTATAAGAAAATATTATGAAGGACTTTATGCCACAAAATTTAACAACCTATAAGAAATGGACAAGTTTCTAGAAACTTACAGCCTACCAAGACTGAACCAAGAACTGGATAATCTAAATAGACCAATCAATAACAACAAGTTTGAAATGACTATCCATAATCTCCTTAAAGGCAAAAGCCCTGGAACAGATGGTTTCACCAACGAGTTCTACCAAGCATTCAAAGAAGAACTAATGCCTATACTCCTCAGACTCTTGCAAAAAATTGAAGAGGAAGCAATACCTCCTGAATCATTCTATGAGGCCAACATTACTTTAATACCAAAGCCTGGCAAAGACAACACAAAAAAAGAAAACTATAGACCTATATCTCTGATGAACACAGATGCAAAAATCCTGAACAAAATATTAGGAAATAGAATACCACAATGCATCAAAAAGATCATACATCATGATCAAGTGGATTCATCCCGGGAGCACAAGGATGGTTCAACATACAAAAATCAATCAATGTGATATACCACATAAACAAAATCAAAGATAAAGACCATATGGTCATTTCAATTGATGCAGAAAAAGCTTTCGACAAGGGACAACATCCATTTATGATCAAAACACTAAATAAAATGGGTATAGAAGGAAAGTATCTCAACATAATAAAGGCCATATATGACACAGCCTCGGCTAACATTGTACTGAATGGGGAAAAGCTGAAATCTATTCCTCTAAAATTAGGAACAAGACAGGCATGCCCCCTGTCACCACTGTTATTTAATATAGTACTGGAAGTTCTAACCACGGCAATCAGGCAAGAGAAAGGAATCAAAGATATCCAAATTGGGAAAGAAGAGGTCAAATTGTCACTATTTGCGGATGACATGATCCTTTATATAAAAAATTCCAAAGATTCCACCAGGAAACTATTAGAAACAATTAACGAATATAGTAAAGTCGTAGGATACAAAATGAATGTACAAAAATCAACAGCATTCCTTTATACAAACAATGAATCCTCAGAAAAAGAATTAAGGTAGTCAATTCCTTTTGCTATCACAACAAAATGAATGAAATGCCTGGGAATTAACTTAACAAAGAATGAGACAGACTTATACACAGAAAACTATAAGACACTTTTGAAAGAAATTGAAACAGACTTTAAGAGGTGGAAAAATATCCCCTGTTCGTGGATAGGAAGACTTAATATTGTTAAAATGGCCATTCTGCCCAAAGCAATCTACAGATTTAATGCAATACCCATCAAAATCCCACAATCATACTTTCGCAAAATAGATAAAAGAATTATTAGATTTATATGGAACCATAAAAGACCTCGAATTGCCAAAGCAATACTACATAAAAAGAATGAGGCTGGTGGTATTACACTTCCTAACTTCTACGTATATTACAAAGCATCAATAGTCAAAACAGCTTGGTACTGGCAGAAGAACAGAAATACAGACCAATGGAATAGAACTGAAAACCCAGAAATAAACCCACAAATTCATGGATAAATAATTTTTTATAAAGGAGCAAAAACCATACAAAGGGGAAAAGACAGCCTCTTTAGTAGGTGGTGCTGGGAAAACTGGAAAAACATATGCAAAAGAATGAACCTGAGCTGTGAACTCTCTCCATATACAAAAATTAACTCAAATGGATTAAAGACCTTCATATAAGAACCACAACAATAAACTGTATAGAGGAAAACATTGGTACTAAACTTATAGACCTAGGACTCAAGGAAGACTTCATGAACCTGTTCTCAAAGGCAAGGGAAGTAAAAGCAAAAATAAATGAATGGGACTATATCAAAGTAAAAAGCTTGTGCACAGCAAAAGAAACCATCAACAAGGCAAAGAGACAGCCAACTGAATGGGAGAAAATATTTGCAAATAACGCATCAGATAAGGGTCTAATATCTAAAATACATAAAGAACTAATAAGACTTAACAACAAAAAAACAAACAACCGAATTCAAAAGTTGGCAAAAGAACTAAACAGACACTTCTCCCATGAAGAAATACAAATGGCCAGAAGACATATGGAAAAATGCTCATCCTCATTAGCTATCAGGGAAATGCAAATCAAAACCACAGAGATGCCACCTCACACCTGTGAGAATGGCTGTTATCAACAAGACAAGGAATAACAAGTGCTCGAGAGGAAGTGGAGAAAAAGGAACTCTGGTACACTGCTGGTGGGATTGCAAACTGGTACAACCACTGTAGAAGGCAGGGTGGAGGTTCCTCAGAAAATTGGGAATGGAGCTACCATTTGACCCAGCAATCCCCCTTCTGGGGATCTACTCAAATGACTTGAAAACCTTTGTTCGCAAAGACTTATGTACCTCAATGTTCATTGCAGCGCTGTTCACAGTGGCCAAAACATGGAACCAACCAAAGTGCCCTGCGACAGATGACTGGATAAAGAAACTGTGGTACATATACACAATGGAATATTATTCAGCTATAAGAAAAGATGAAATATTGCTATTTGCAACAAAATGGATGGACCTGGAGATCATCATGCTTAGTGAAATAAGCCAGACCGAAAAAACAAGGAACTGTATGACTTCACTCATATGCGGAATATAAAACTGAAAGCAAAGAAAAAAGAAATGAAGAAACAAATAACCCATGGACACAATCAATAGTTTAATGTTTACTTGGGGATGAGTGGGTCTGGGAGGGGAGAAATGAGATGGGTTGGGAGAGGAGGGTGGAAGCTAAATATAAGGTGATGGAAAAGAGAAGTCACATTAGGTGGTGAACTTATTATACATCAAGTTGACAATGCACTGTAGAGTTGTATGCCTGAAACCTATGTAATCCTTGCTAACTGATGTCACCCCAATAAGTCTAACAATAAAAATGAATATTAAAATAAAAACAAAGACAAATAATACTGCCTTGACAGGATTCAGCATTCTTTATATATGTGAATTGAATCTGAGATGTTTTTTAAATCTCATATATAATGATACAAATTTTCTTGTTCAATTTCCTATTAATAAAGAAGCTTTTCTTTTATGTTTAAAAATAAACAAATAAAATAAATACAAAAATAGACTGAAAGTGAAGGAATGAAATAAATATTTCATGCAGATGCAAATGGTAACCAAAAACAGCAATGGTGGCTATATTTATATTAGACAAAACAGACTTTAACTCTAAAACTGCTTCTACAGAGAAAGAAATTTATTATATAATTGCAAAAGGATCAATTACACAAGAACATAAAAAAGTTATAAATACATATGCACCTTACATCAGAACACTTAAATATATAAAACAAATATTAAAAGATTTTAAGGTTGAATTTAACAGCAAAACAAAAAGAGTTGAGGAGCTCAACATCCCACTTACAATAATGAATAGAATAACCAAATAGAAAATTAATAAAAAACAGATAGCTTGAATAACTATATACCAAATATACATAAGGTACATATGCATATACCAAACTCACCTCCTAACAGCAAAATACCCATTCTTCTCAAGCACACACAGAATATTCTGCAAGATAGAGTACATGTTAGATCATAAAACAGTCTTAGCAAATTTAAGAACACTAAATTATTCCAAATATATTTTTGATGACAATAGAATAAATCAATAACAGAAAGAAAACTGAATAATGTGAAAATACATAAAAACTAAGCAACACACATTTGAACAACCATTGCATCAAAGAGGAAATTAAAAGGGAAATAAACTGTACCTTCAAACAAATGAAAACAAAAACACAGCATATCAAAACCTATCAGATGCAAAACCAGTACTGAGTGATTTCTATAGCAATATAAGTCTACATTTTTAAAAAATCAAAGAAATAATTTAACTTAGCACCTCAAAGAAATAAACAAAGGAATAAGCTGAATGCAGTTATCAAAAGGAAGAAAATAATAAAGATTAGAGCAGAGATAAATCAAAACAAAAATAATTTCTTAAATCCACAAAACTAAGCATTGGTTTTCTGAGATTAACAAAATATAGAAATTATTACCTAAATAAACTAAGAAAAAGGAGAAAAGACTCAAACAAAATCAGAAATAAAATAAGATGTTACAATAAATGCCTCAGAATTAAACTTTGGAAAAATACTCTTGTACATGACCTTTATTATGTTGTGTTATTTTCTTCTATACCCATTTTATTAAGTGTTTTAATCATAAATGTATGTTGTATCTTGTCAAATGCTTTTTCTACATCAATTGAGATGTTCATTGCAGCATTATTCATGGTGACCAAGATATGGAAACAACCAAAGTGTCCTTCAATAGATGACTGGATAAAGATGTGGTACATATGCATAATGGAATATGATTTGAACTTAAGAAAAGATTCAATACTGCCATTTGTGACAACATGAATAAATCTTGGGATGATTATGCTAAGCAAAATAAGTTAAACAGAAAAAGTCAAGAACAATGTCACTTAATACACATGTGGAATATAAAACTGAAAGCAACAAATAGATAAGACAAACAAACAAACAAAAAACTCATGGATATAAACAACAGTTTAGTGGTAACCAGAGTTTAAGGGGAGGGAGATGGTAGAAGAGACGAGAGGGGGTCAAATATAAGGTGATGAAATTAGAACTGATTCTGGGTGGTGAACACCACCAGATGATGTATAATAGACTTGAAGCCTATATAATTTTACTAACTGATGTCACCACAATAAATTTCATAATAAAACACTGAGGCTGTCATCCACAAGACAAATAATAACAGGTGTTGGAGAACACTGTGGAGAAAAAGGAATCCTCATACATGCTGATGGGAATGTAAATTGGTACAATCATTACGAAAAACAGTATGGAGTTTCCTCAAAAAATTAAGAATAGAATTACCATACAACCCAGCAATCCATCTTCTGGGTATCCACCCAAAAATCCTAAAAACTTTTGTCCACAGAGATATATGTACCCTAACACTCATTGCAGCATTATTTACAGTGGTCAAGACATGGAAACAACAAAAGTGTCCTTCTATAAATGATTGAATAAAGAGGTGGTACATATACAAAATGGAATATTACTCAGTGATAAGAAAAGATGATATACTGCCATTTGCAGCAACATGAATGGATCTTGAGATTATCATGCTAAGAAAAGTAAATCAGACAGAAAAATTAAAGAACCATATGACTTCACTTATATGTGATGAGTGGGTCAGGGAGGGGAGAAAGGGGAGGGAGTGGGAGAGGAGGGGGGACAGCTAAATAAAAGGTGATGGAAAGAGAACTCACACTGTGTGGTGAACTTATTATACATCAAGTTGACAATGCACTGTAGAATTGTATGCCTGAAACCTATGTAATCCTTGCTAACAGATGTCACCCCAATAAGTCTAACAATAAAAATGAATTTAAAAAAAACTGAAAGCAGCAAAATAACAAAACAAAGAAACAAAAATTCATGGAGAAAAGAAATTTGTTTAATGGAGAAGAGGTTGTGGAGGAAGGAGGGTGTTCAAATATATGAAGATGGAAGGGGAACTGACTCTGGGTGGTGAACACACAATGCAACACATAGATGATGTATTATAGAATTGTATACTTGCAACCTGTATAATTTTACTAACCAATATCACCTCAATTTAAAACTAAAATAATAAAATAAAATTGATAAACACAAATGATTTTAGGTGCAGATGAGGTAAATAAAACAAGTGTTTTTCTATACTTAATGAAGAAATATTTGAGGTCATCAGCTTGAAATATGGGAAAGAAAATTAGATTTAAGGAAGAAAAGGAGGTGGTCATTGTGGAACATGAGCCATTGAAAAGATGTGGCATGTAAAAGAAGACTGTTATACTATAGTCAAGGATAATATTTATCTCAAGCACAGAAACTTGGACTAGACTATAGGTATTCAATTTTAGGATGTCATCCTAAGCAATGTTCTACCAAATATGTGACAAAGAAGAAAGGGATTAGTATATGTTAAATCCCTTAAGCCTAAAAGATAGGTAGTATCATTATGTACATTTTACAGGTGAGAAAATTGAAATTCAGAGTTAATAAGAAGTTTGCCTGCAGACACACTTCTAGAAGGTGTAGAGTCAGTAATCACCTGGCACTATACTTAGTTTTTATATTATTGACTATCATCTCAATATTCTACTTTACATCCCTGTGACTATTGTGCAATTACCAATTTGTACTTCTTAATCCCTTCACCTTTTTCATCCAGATCCCAACAATCCTGCCATCTAAAAACTATCAGTTTGTTCTCTATATCTATGAGTCTGTTTCTGTTTTGTTTGTTCATTTATTTTGTTTTTCAGATTTCACATATAAAGGAAATCATGTGGTATCTGTCTTTCTCAGTCTGATATTTCACTTAGCATAATACCCTCTAAGTCCATCCATTTTGTCACAAATAGTAGAATATCATTCTTTTTATGGCAGAGCAATATTCCATTGTATATATGTACCACTTCAAGTTTATACAATTGTCTACTGATTGGCATTTTGGGTCTTTTTATACCTTGGCTATTGTAAACAGTGTTGCAGTGAATATGAGGGTGCATACATATTTTTGAAGTAGTGTTTTGGATTTCTTTGGATAAATGCCCAGGAATGCAATTGCTGGGTCATAAGGTAGTTCTATTTTTAATTTTTTGAGAAACTTTAATACTATTTTCCACAGTAGCTGCACCAATTTGCAATCCCACCAATGGTGTACAAGGGTTCCCTTTTTTCTACATCCTTGCCAATAATTGTTGATTTATTGATGCTGGCCATTCTGACTGGTATAAGATGATATCTCATTCTGGTTTTTATTTTAATTTCTTTGATAATTAGTGACATTGAACATCTTATCATATACCTATTGGCTATCTGTATTTCCTCTTTGGAGAAATGTCTATTCAGAGCTTCTGCGTATTTGTTAATTGAATTGCTCTTTTTAATTTTTTTTGTGTGTCTTTAGTTATAAAGAGTGTTTAAATAAAATTTAGATAAAATCCTTACTGATGTATCTAAATGTCTAACCAATACACTGTACACCTGAAACTAATATAAATAATATTGAATGTCAACTATAAAAAATAGTCATGGGGATATAAAGTACAGCATAAGGAATATAGTCAATAATACTTTGTACAGTGTCAGGTGGGTGATAGATCTATTGGTGTTATAATTTTGTGAGGTATATAAATGTCTAATCACTATATTGTTTAATACACCTGAAACTAATTTCAAAAACCACTGAAAAATAAGTGTAGAGTCAAAATTCAAACACAGATTAATTTTATTCTGAATGTCATGCTCCTATCACCAAGCCTGGCACATAGAAAATATTTGTTGGGTGCTTTTGAAATGATAGAGTGTCTACCAAGAAAATAAATCATGAATTATAGAAGTAAACAACAGTGGAGAATGGGCAGTCAGGATTAACACATAACAAATGGTAGTACAAAAAATTGATTTGTCAGGGAGAAAAACACTGAAATATCATTGTTCCAACCTTCATTAAAGATTTCAATCACTTTTCAACCATCTATTAAGACTTTAAAATGTTGACATGAGTAGACATATGTAGAAAATAATCTGTTTAATCTATATAAAATATCTCCCCAAAGTGAAATAGGTATTGCCTTAAGAATTAAAGACTTTTATACTTCTGCTGAACTTATGAAATAAAAAGTATTTATATGTATAATTAGATAAGCTTTAGGTCTAATATATTTTCCAAAAATATTGTTTCTATCAATTATAAAGTATATAGTAACTGTATCCATGTTCCTATGGAAAACATAAAACACTGAGAATTTACTTAGTTGATATCACACCGACACAAAAATTGAAAATATAGTTGAAAACAATTGTAGACACACAGACACACAAACCTTCACATATGTATATGAATAACACACACACACACACACACACACACACACACACACACACGGATCTTATTAAACATAAAAAAAAACTATTGTTCACAGATAGGTCTTTCAGGCTGCACTTTCACAGAGACCTAATGCTTATATTTAATGAATTAAGCTTAAAATTCAAACAAAATAAAACTGTTCATCTCTTATCTGGAAAATGGAAACAAATTTTAAGATTTACTCTGAGATTAAGCTAGATTATTTTATTTAAAGTCCATTATGCTATATCACTAGAAATGCTGACACATCCAAAAAATGCATAAAAGTCACTTCACATGGCCAATGAACCCTAAGAATAAGGAATAAGTACATAAAAGATCCATAATCCCCAACATTTACTTCAAATAGTTATTCTGCACAGGTTTTGAATGTTCTACTCTATGATTACAAGATTGGAGAATATTTTTAAAATTTTGTTTGATTTTTGCCAATAAGAGAAGAGATATAGTTCCTCTCTGTCCACACCATACATTATGAATAAATTTGTTTAGTAGAGGTGTGTGCCAGGGCATATATTACTCTGAAGCTTGATGGACACTTTACCTACATACTATGACCAAAAATGAGAGTCAAATCTCTTAAAGTAATAAATCACTAACTATAATACATATTAATTCTAAGTAGTCAACTATAGAAAATAACAAAGAGAAACAATTTTTTCAAATATTCACTAATCCAAAGATATATAAACCATACTTGAAAATAACAGTAGAAATATGAAGTAAAATCCCCAAAGTTCAGTAAGAGATTTGTGAAATAGAATGGAAAGGTAGAAAAAATTAGTATTTAATGAAATTATTTTCCTCACAATATGGCACAAGGAAAACAGAATAACTAAAATACATAGAAAAACTAGAAATGTTCAGAATTATGTTTTTATTGGATAAATATTAGCACATATTTTTCTTGAGCTTTTCAGGGTAGAGTTTCCTTCAAATTTAATCTTGCTTTAGAAGAGCCATAGTTCTGTACTTAAGTATATATTATATATATTAATATAAATAAGCAAATAGAAATTTATAAAAGATTATTAGGGGAAATAAACTCAAAGATTAAATTAAAGCTGTGCTTAGGGTTGTAATATTTGAGAACACTGAGGAAAATTATCTCATGAGAATCAGAATAAGCTACTAGATGTATTTTGCCAATGTTTACTTAATCTTTGAGATATTTTAAAATGAAAATTTTGTCCTTAAAATGATTCAGTGGTTTAATTTGAAAATGAGCAATAATTGAATCTAAATAGTCAAACTCTTTGGTGAAGCTTCTTCTGCATGTATACATAAAATGCATTAACATAACCCATTGTATTTTACTGAATTATTATTCAATATGAAAATCTTCTTACTATTGCTTTTGCTTTCAAATACAACTATGCTTTCTTATATTGCTTTAGACTATTTCCACTTTGTTTAATATTGAAAATTTACTGTTAAATTTTATACCCTTCTTCATTTATCTTGTTACATGTTTAACAGAAAGATATTTTTTATAATATTTTTTCAAGTAATTAACCCTTTCATTGCATTAATTTATTTCATTTTCTCAAAATGTGTCAAAAAGCCACAATTAATAAAAAGTTGATATTTTGACTATTTTATGCATTTAATAATAACATTTTGTAACCCATGGACACAATCAATAGTTTAATGTTTATTTGGGGATGAGTGGGTTAGGGAGGGGAGAAAGGGGAGGGGGTGGGAGAGGAGGGGGTGAAGCTAAATATAAGGTGATGGAAAGAGAAGTCACATTAGGTGGTGAACTTATTATACATCAAGTTGACAATGCACCATAGAATTGTATGCCTGAAACCTATGTAATCCTTGCTAACAGATGTCACCCCAATAAGTCTAACAATAAAAATGAATTTAAAAAAATAAAATAACAAAAAATAACAAAAAATAAAAAAATAATAACATTTTGAGCTTCTATGTATATATATATATATATGAACTCATTTTTATTTTGAATTTTTGTTGTATGGTAATAAATTTACCATCATATTGAATTTTAGCAAAAAATGCTCAAAACATTTATTTCTGTATATTTTCAAATAAACTATTTATGTCAAAATTATTTATTACATATTTTACATATATTTTCAAAATCATCTATTCTGAAACCAGTTTTAGCTGTACTTATAACTGATTTTTGCTGAATTCCAAAATTATTTTATTTTCTAATGACAACAGCTGTTTCATGAACAATATCTTTATCCAGAGTGAACTGGATACGCTTTGTACCCCAATAAAAGGCACCTTTGTTTCATCTTATGTTTTACAAATTTTTATAAACAATTGTGTCTGTTCATTCAGTGTTAAAATTGATAAAGTGTTTGAAATTGCTCTTATATGTTACAAACTTTTTTGAGAATTCCAAATAAAAACAAATTCCCAATATTTATATTATGTAATTAAGGTAACCCTTTAATGTCCAAAGTAATACAATTCCGATCATGGTGGAGTGAGAGGATTTCTTTGCATCTCTCATTAAATCTACAAGTACTCTCACATCTATAAACCAACAAAGGGTTCCTCTGCTCAACACACTAGGATCCCAGAGAGATCCACACATCAGTATATCTGAAGGTGGGCATATTAAAATGTGTAGGACAGCAGGATGGGGAAGGGACATGGATGGTCCCCACAGATGAAGTTTCTCAGCCACCGTGGCTGAGCCTAAAGCCCCAGCTAATTCAATAGCAATGGAGATGTCACGATGTGGCCCCCAAACAAGGTCTGGTGGAAAGTAAGTGGAACAGAACTGATGCCTGAGAATTCAGCTCTCTCCCCTGATTGCTTGTATCAGTAGCAACAGCAAAGATGTGTTGACAGTCTCCCAACTACAGTACAGTGATGTCAGAAGCCAAGTAACCAGATAGCAGTACAATGGACTAGTGAAACCCAGCTCCTCACCACCTGTCACATTCCTCAACCATAGTGGAGTGCTCCAAGACTGAGGAAACTTGAAAACAATGGGGACACTCACAATCTTGGTCACCAAGGCTGCAACTCCCACCGTGACCCTGGAGGTGCAAGTAGCACAGGTAAGAGAAAACAAAAACTTGAACTACAGCACTATCTACTTGAAAACAAAAGAAATACCTTTAATCAACTTGCTAAATTGTTAAAGTCAAAACAGTATCTAAGTAAGAAAGAAGTTACTTAAAATATATTACCAAATCTGATTGTTAAATCCATCACCTCCTTGTTCATGGCTGTCTTCACTAGCAGTGACTCATAGAGGAAATTCTCATCAACAACTCCATGACACTGGGAAATCAAGAGCCTCCTTCAACAAGCTACTAGAAACAATAGCAGCCTGAAAGTGGGTTCTGTTATTTGACATTGTGTGAACAACTCATGCCTGGAGTACTACTTGACAGCCACAGTGATTTGTGAGCAAATTTCTCCTCCTCAACTCCTCTGAAATATTCAGCCTATATAGCCTCATTAATCTTTCTCCACCAAAGCAGTTCTTTATTTCTGCTAAAACTCAAAGACTGATGCCTACCAGAGTTTACTAGATTGAAATTTTTGATTGAGATATCCAGATACCATGAAATTCAGATACCAAAGCGTACTGTCAAACAGAACAAAATGTTGTTGCTTTCCATAGTAGGCAGCACAGAATCAATTTCATGACTGACCCCCAATGAAAATTTAAAAAGGATCTAGCACATTATAGATCAGAGATAATCTGTGAAAAAATTTCTCTGGAAAGAACTGTTCCCTTACTGCAATTCTCAAGCCCCAATTTATCCTTCCATCACTAAGAGGCAGGAACAAAATGAGCTCCCCTCTTCATCTCAAGTCAAGACAGCATCTTCACTTTATTCATATTAGCCAAAACCTGAAAACAGTCAAGGTTCCAAACAGGTAAACAGATAAACAAACCATGCTATAGTCATAAAACAGAATACTGCTCAGCAATAAAAAGGATCACTGACACATATAACGTTGTAGATCATCTCAGAAACATTATACTAAGTGAAAAAGCCCATACACAAACATACACTGCTGATTTTATTATCTCAAGTTCTAGGGCATGGAATCTTATCTATAGTAGAAAAATAAAACAAAAGAGTTGTTGCTTCTGGTGGGTGAGTGATGTGGGGATAATATCTGGATCTTGTTAGAATTTTGGACCACATGGAAGTATCCTTTCTCAATACTCAATCAAAGTATACTTGAAATGTACACTTAATTGTATGTACACAAATGTCTGTAATTTATTTTGAAATGTATAAAAATAAGATAGATTTTTGGATGGATAAAGAGATAAATAAATTGATATATATGTAATAAAATAAGCACAGTAAGATGTAATGGTAGATGGTGGGTGTAAGGATGTTTACTGGAAAATTTTCAACTTCACTTCTATTTGAAAATTGTCATAATAACCTAAAGGAGAAAAAAAAATCAAATAAATAAATAAATAAATAAGAAAGAAGTTGACTACTCTGCACTAGCAAAGAAACAATCCATCAGGTACTATGAACGACCAAAGTAACCTGATAATAAGAAAGAAAATGACAATTCTCCAGAAACCAAACTCAAAGTCATGGAAGATTGTGGTCTAAAAGGCAGAGAGTTCAAAATATCAGTCATGAAAAAAAATAAAAGATAAAAGAAAACTCACAAAATCAATTATATGAACTCAGAAATAAAGTTAATGAGCACAATGAATACTTTACTAAAATCCTGAAATTATAATCACAAAACAAACCCAAAATTTTGGAGTTAAAAAATTCAATAAATGACATGAAGAATGCATTAGAAGCCATAGGAAAAAGAGTAGGCAATATGGAAGAAAGAAGTAGTGAGCTCAAATATAAAAATTTAAAAATAATTTAAGTGGAAGAAAAGAGTAAACTAAAATTCTTTTAATGAAAGAATTCTAACAGAACTATCTGACTTAGAAAAGGCAATATAAGGATAATGGGTATCCCAGAAAAAGAAGAGAAGGAGAAAAGATCAGAGAGCCTACTCAAAGATATAATTGATGGGAACTTCCCAAATCTGCCACAGGGTGAGGCAAGTCATAGGACATTCAAGTACAAGAAGCTAATAGAACACCTAATTATCTCAATCCAACAGGACCTCTCAAAGACACATTATATTAAAACTGTAAAAATTAATAATAATAAAAATATTTTTAAGGCAGCCAGAAGAAAAAGACAGTAAGTTTTAAAGAAAACCCCAGAAGATTATCATCAGCTTTCTCAAAAGAAAACATACAGGCTAAAAGAGTGCAATGACATGATCATATATTCAAAATATTAAAAGAATGAAACCAACAGCCAAGAATAATATATTCAGCAAGCTTGTTCTTTAGATGTGAAGGAGAAATAAAGGCTTTCTCAGACAAACAAAGGCTGAGGGAATTTACCACCACAAGAACTGCATCACACAAAATGAAAAGAGCTCTTCTATCTGAAACAAAAAAAAAAAAAGAATAAGAAGTATACAAAATTTTGAGTAAGGAGACAGAAACAGTAAATTGCATCATCCTTTCAAAAGATGGTATTAAATAATTTTAACATAAAGTTAAAGGGAAAAGTATTTAAAATAGCTTCAGCTACTGTAATTTGGTAATGAATGCACAACATAAAAGGGGATAATTTGTGACAACAAAAATGTAAAACAGGAGAAGGAAAAAGACTGAACTTGTATAGATGAATGGACATAAGATGTGATCAGAAGGAAAAGGACTATTTTATCGATGGGACATTTTATACAAACATCATGATAACCACAAAAAAATCCAGAGCTGACACACAAAACATAAAAAAGAAAAGCATTATAGAAAACCAACAAAATGAAATAGCAGACACAATCAAAAGGAAAAATGAACAATGGAGATACAGGGCAGGCAGAAAACAAAAGATAAATGCCTGTAATAAGTCCTTATATATCAATAATCAATCATAAATGTAAATAGACTAAACAAAAAAGACACAGAGTAGCTAGATGAATTAAAAATGAAGACACACTGGAAGCAACAAAGGAACAAGAGAAACATACAAAGAAATAGAAACTCATGGACACAGACAATAGTTTAGTGATTACCAGAAAGTAAGCAGGGCAGAGGGATGGTGGAAGAGGGGAATTCAAATACATAGTGATGGAAGGAGAAGTGACTCTAGGTGGTGGGCACACAATGCAACACATAGATAATGTACTATAGAATTGTACACTTGAAACCTATATAATTTTGCTCATCAATGTCACCCCAACAAACTCACAAATAAATTAAAAACAGGACACAACTCTGTTTTGCCTTTAGAAGACCCATCTTGCCTCCAAAGATAAACATACACTCAATTTAAAGTGAAAGAAGATAATGCACCAAGCAAATGTTACCTAGAGAAAAGCAGGTGTAGCTAAACTTATATCAGACAAAATAGATTTCAGGACAAAAAAAAGGTAACAAGAGACAAAGATGGGCATTTTATTATGATAAATTAGACAATCTATCAGGAAGAGATAACATTTATTAATATATATGCACCCAACCTAGGAGCATCAATGTACATAGAACAATTATTGACAAACTTAGAGAAAGAAATAAAGAGCAACCTAATAATAGCAGGGGGACTTTAATGCATACTTGTACCAATGGATTGATTATGCAAACAGAAATACAACAAGGAAACAACTTGAAATGATGCATTAGACCACATGAACTTAATACATATTGATAGAATTTTCCATTCCATTATGACAGGACAGATTACATGTTGGGACACAGAATGAATTTCAACAAATTCAAGAAGGTTGAAATTATATTAAGCATCTTTTTTTTACCACAATATGAAACCAAAAATAAATTATAAGAATAAAGCTGGGAAAATTTTTAAAAATATGTGGACATTAAATAAAATGCTGCTAAATCACTATTAAGTCAATGAAAAACTGGAAAAAAAAGAAAAGATACTTAAAGACAAATGAAAATATTACATACCAAATCTTTGCGATGCAGCAAAAGTGAGTGGTACTAAAAGATAAATTTATACCAATACAGGGCTAGCTGAAGAAACAAGAAAATTCTCAAATAAACAAGCTAACATTATACCTTAAGGAGCTGGAAAAAGAAGAACAAATAAATCTCAATATCAGTAAAAGGAAAAGGATAATAAAAATCAAAGAACAAATAAAATAAAAGTAAAAAGACTATAAAAAATTTAATAAAATGAAGAGTTGGTTCTCTCAAAAATAAAACAAAATTGACAAACCAGCAGTTAGAGTCTCTAAGGCAAAATGAGCAAAGAATAAAAAGAAAATAAAAAGTGAAAGAAGAGATTTTAAAACACATACCACAGAAATACAAAAAAATATAAATGAATACTATAAAAGAATACATTCCAAAATTGGACAACCTAGAACACATGGACAAATTCTTAGAAGCATACAGCATTTATAGACGGAATTATGAAAAATTAGAAAACCTCAGTAAACTAGTCACTAGTAAGGAAATAAAAACAGTATTGAAATACCTCCTCTAAAAGCAAAATACAGTAGTAGATTTTTTCACTTGTGAATAGTACCAAACTTTCAGAGGAGATTTAATATCTATCCTCCTTAAAGTCTTTCAGAAACTGAAGACAAGGGATGCTCCTAAAATCATTTTATGAGACCTACATTACCCTGATACCAAAACTAGGCAAGGGCACCACAAAGAAAAAAATTTACTAGCCAAAATATTTGATAAACATAAGATGCAAAAATCCTCACAAACATACTAAAAAATAAAATACAATACATTTAAAAAATCACACACCAGGATCAAGTGGGATTCATTCCAGGGATGCAAAGATGATTCAACATCCACAAATCAATCAATGTGATATGCCACATTAACAAAATGAAAGGTAAAAATCATTTGATCATCTCAATAGGTGCAGAAAATCTTGTGACAAGATACAACATTCATTCATGATTACAACTCTCAATAAAATGGGAATAAAAGAAAAGTACCTTAACATAATAGAGGTCATATGTAATCCCTCAGCTAATATCATACTCAACCGTGAAAAGCTGAAGATTTTTTCACTAAGATCAGAAACAAGACAAGATAACCACACTTGCCACTTTTATTCAATACAGTACTAAATGTCCTAAGCAGAACTATTAGGCAAGAAAAAAAATAGCGTCAAAATCGGAAAGGAAGAAATAAAACTGTCATATTTGCTGATGATATATTATATAGAGAAAGCCCTAAAGACTCCACCAAAAGAAACAAAAACTATTATAAATAATAAAGGAATATAGTAAATTTTCAGGGTACACAATATACCAAAAAATGGTTGCATTTCTATGTACTAACAACAAGCTTTCAGAAAGAGAAATAAAGAAAACAATTTCATTTGCAATTATAACAAAAAGATTAAAATTTTATAAATAAACTTTACCAAAAGAGATGATAAACCTTCTTTAAGGCACTGTTTAAAGAAATAGAAAAGACAGAAATATATTCTGTGTTCACAGATTTGAAGAAGTAACATTGTTAAAATGTCTACAATACTTAAAGCAATCCACAGATTCTGTGGAATTTCTATTTACATCCCAATAGCATTGCCTACAAATATGAACAAAATAATATTAAATTTTTAGGGAATGAAAAAATACATCAAATAGCCAAAGTAATCCTGAGAAAAAGAACACAGGCAGAGATATCACCCTCCCTGATTTCAAACTAAACTACAAAGCTATAGTAATTTAAACAATATGATTTTGGCAGAAGAACAGACAAATAGAACAATACTGAGAGCCCAGAAATAAACCAACATATACATGGGCAACAAATTTATGACAAAGAATCCAAGAGAATACAATGGAGAAAGGAAAAAGCTTCAATTAGCTGTGTTGGGATAACTGGACAGCCATATGCAGAAGAATGAAACTAGAACACTATATTACATGATACACTAAAATTAACTCAAAGGTTGATTAAAGACTTGAATGTAAGACCTGAAACAATAAAAATATATATAAAAAAACACAAACACTAATCTTCTTCACATTAATCTCAGTGATTTTTTTTGTGAACTTGTCTTAGAAGGATGAGAAACAAAAGCAAAAATGAACAGATAGGACTACATTAAACAAAAAAAGCGTTTCTACACAGCAGCAGCAGCAGCAGCAACAGCAACAACAACAAAAATGTAGGCAATTGAGAGGAAGAAGATACTTGGATATTTACAAATGATAATAAGGAGTTAATATCCAAAATATTTTCAAAACTCACACAGCTCAACAACAACAAAAAATAAAAATCCTATTAAAAAATGGGCAGTGGATCTAAAAAGACATTTTTTCCAAGGAAGATATACAAATGGCCAACAGGTATACAAAAAAGATTTTAACAAAACTGGTTATTAAGACAATGCAAATAAAAAACACAATGAAATGTCTCCTCACACATATTATGATAGCTATTATAGAAAGTAACAACTTTTGAAGAGAATATGGAGAAAATGGGGACACTCATGCATACCTAGTAGGATTGTAAATTGGTAGAGACACTATGAAAAGCAGTCTGGAATTTTCTTAAAAGATTAGAAATAAAATTAGCATGTGATCCAGCATTTCCTCTTGTGAGGATTTATTTGAAGAATATAAAAACACTAATTTAAATAGACATATGTACCCCAATGTTCTTTGCAACATTATTTAAAATAAGCAAAATATAAAAACTACCAAAGTGTCCATCAGTAAATTAATGTATAGAGATTTATATATATATATATATGTGTGTATGTGTACATGTGTGTGTGTGAATATATTGCCATTTATTGCAAAATGGATTGAACATGAGGGTATTATGCAAAGTGAAATAAAACAGCTTGAAGAGGAAAAAAATATATGATTTCAATTATATGGGGAATATAAAACAAATAGTAACAAATGAATTAGCAAATCCAAACAGGAACACCTTCATAAATTCAGACAATATAATGGTGGTTACCAGAGGGAAAGGGGTAGGGGGAGGGCAAATTGGGTAAAGGGATTCAAATATATAGAAACAAAAGAATAACAAATAAGAAAAAAGCAGAAAGCAATACAATTGAATTCTTTTAACTTTTATTAATAACATACGAGTGCACAAATTTGTATAAAATACTCTTAATTCTGGGGAATGTAAATTGGTACAGCCACTATGAAAAACAGTATGGCAGTTCCTCAAAAAATTAAGAATAGAATTAACACATGACCCAGCAATTCCTCTTCTGGATAGCTACTCAAATAATCTGAAAACATTTATCTCTAAAGATATATGTACCCTGTTGTTCATTGCAGCATTATTCATGGTGGCCAGGATAAGAAAACAACCAAAGTGCCCTGCAACAGATGACTGGATAAAGAAGCTATGGTACATATACACAATGGGATATTACTCAGCTATAAGAAAAGATGAAATACTGCTATCTGTGACAACATAGATGGATCTTGAGATTATCATGCTAAAATAAGTCAGATGGAAAGGTTCAATAACCATATGACTTTGTTCATATGTGGGATATAAAACTGAAAACAACAAAGGAGAAAGTCAAACTAAGAAAGAAATGAAGACTCATATACACAGCAGTTTGTTGAATAGCAGACAATAGTGAGGAGAGGGGTGAAAGAAGAGGGAGGGGTTGTCTAATATATGGTGATAGAAGGAAAACTGACTGCGTGTTGCACACACAATGCAATATATGGATGATGTATTATAGGATTGTACACTTGAGACCTATATAATTTTACTAACCAATATCACCCTGATAAACTTAATAAAATAATACATTTTTACTATATGTCCACTTGAGACATCATCTTCCTGCTTTTTTAATTTATTTTTTATGTTCCAATAAAATTTTTATTGTTAAATTCACACAACATAAAATAAATAAATATGTAAACAAATAAATTTATTTCTTATTTCTCTCTCAGTAGTTTCAAAAAAATGGAAAGAGAACTGACTCTGGGTGATGAATACATAATACAACACATAGACAATGTATTATAGAGTTGTGTACCAGGAACCTAGGTAATTTTTACTAATCAATGTCACCCCAATAAATTTAACAATAAAAATAATGGCTAAGGACTGAGTATTACTTTCCACAGAAAGCTAGCAAACTTTTATTTATTTATATCTAGTAACCAGATGAATCTCTTTTCACCACATTGTTCAAATACATCAAAACCTATAGAGAGAATTTGAATCTTCTGCCAAGTTTCCTATTAATGTGAATGTGATAAATACCCAGTTAAGCACTGGCAAAACTGCAACTGAGTCTTTAACAATTCAGGAGAGTGGGCACGTGGAGAAAATAAAAGCAGTAAGTGCAGTGATGGAAGAAAGGAGCAGTTCTTAAAAACCTGTACTGTTCATAATGGATTTGTTTTTATAAATAAAAACTGGAAACATCTGAATGTCTTTCAATAGGCCTATAGTTCAATAAATTGTGTACATTCATATCATGGGTCTACCACAATAAGGGAGGAACAAACTACCTATAAACACAACAATGTGGATGAATCTCCAAGGAATTAAACTAAATGAAAAAAGTGAATCCCAAAAGATTACATGTTGTATATTTGATTTATGGGTGTGGGGGATGAGGGCATTTGGGTAGAGTTATAAAAAGGCAGCTTGAGAAGTCTTTGTGAAAATTGAATTGCTGTATATCTTGACCAAAGTGGTTATCACACAAACCTACATTATGATACAATTGCATAGAACTTAATACAAAGGATGTCCAGAAAGTATCCAGCCATGTAATATGAAAAATAGAGGCATTTATGGCTGGATTTTTTCTGGAAAGCCCTTATATATACATGGTGCACTCACACACACACACACACACAAACACATGCACATATACATGCATAAAGTTAGTGAAAACTAAATAAAAGCAGTGGGTCATATCAAAGTCAAAATCCTGATTGTGATATGTCAATGAGCACTGCTTTTGTTTTTGTTGGTAATAAATGTTAGACAAATGTTTGCTGTTTGCCACACATTGAAAATAATTATTTCATCCTTATAGAAACCCTAGCAGATAGTAACTGCTCTTGTCCATAGTGTATAGATAAAGAAATTGAGGCTCTAAAAAAACTGAAGAATTTGGTCCAAATTATTAGATAATTAAATAGTAGATTTAAAATTCTAACCTAGGTCTCTCTGACTCAATCCATGTCTCTTAACTACAATGTTATAATGCTATGCCTTATGTATTGGAAGACTTTCTAAGAAAAACCATTGTTTTTTTCTATAATTAAGTATAAAATTAGAGTCATGCAGTGGGGGAAACTTCTGAGCATCTGACAAGTTATATATAATCATTTATTATACATACACGATGTATATTATAAATAGTTATTCAAATATGGAGTTGATTATGATGATTATGATGTAAATTTTATAATAAGAAATGTGTTAGTATCAAATTCATAACTATAACCCTGTATAGAGCCATAGCTTCCAAGATAATCAGATAAAAACATAATAAATTATAATATCAGTTACCAAATTGAATACAGGTGATTTATCAAACTAAACTATTATCTGAAAGGTAGACAGCAGTTTTTTGTTATTGCAAGAATGAAACAGGAGAACCACAGAAAAATTCAATCTCCTGCCAGCTGAGGTTTATGGTGTACTATTAACACTTGAGCTTTTGTAAAATGAATACATAATTAAAATACTGTTTATATTTACAAGTGTGAAAATGATGTTTCCTTGAAATGTAAATAGATCAGTTACAAATATATTTAATTAAGTTTGGATAGTTTTTCTTTTAATTACTGACCAGGGTGTATTATGTAGCATCAAATTACTTTCTTGTGAGTCTGTAGGATTACAAAATGCAATAATGATCTGAGCCAATCTCTAACAAACTTTCCTGCAATTCAACAAACCATATAAAGCTACATTCACTTCAAAAATGTTCCTGATTATATTATCCCAATTTTTTTTTTTTTTGCTTTTCATTTTCACCATAGATAATTAAAATGATTTGGTTGAACTTTATCCAAATCTCTGAAATGTGTTGTAATAAAGAAATAAAACATTATTTGACATGCTTTAAAATAATGTTATGCAATTAGAAATAAAAGTGTCTCAGCTGAGTTCTATAAAGACAAAAATCCATGAATGAAATACAGAAGACCACACAACTCTTAACATTAACCTCTTGATAGATGACTGGATAAAGAAGCTGTGGTACATATACACAATAAAAGATTATTCAGCTGTAAGAAAAGATGAAATACTGCCATTTGCAACAAAATGGATGAACCCTGAGATCATCATGCTAAGCGAAATAAGCCAGAGAAAAAAAAAAAAAACCAAGAACCACATGACTTCACTCATTTGTGTAATATAAAACTTAAAGCAGCAAAAATCTCATGGACACAGTCAATAGTTTAGCAGTTACCTAAGGGTAAGGGGGGAGGGTTGGGAGAGGAGCAAGGGGGAATCAAACATATGGTGATGGAAAGAGAACTGACTCTGGGTGGTGAACACATAATGTAATACATAGATGATATACCGTAGAATTGTAAACCTGGAACCTATGTAAGTTTTAGTAATCAATGTCACCCAAAAAAATTTAACCATAAAAAACTGTAATTGCATGCCACTGCAATAACAGATATATTTGCTATATTTGTTTTAATTATACCTTTGGGGAGGGAGAAAATGTAACAAATAACATTAGGATTATTTAATGAAAAAGTTCTTCACTTGTTTTATTTTCATGCTGAATACAATTACAAAAGTAAAATCAAGCAACTAATAACAATAAAACTAAAAATAATAATAATAATAACTCACCAAACAGCAGGAAACTAGGATAAAATTAGAAGAATCAGAAACCAAGAAAATTATAGCAATGTTAGTAAGTAATATACACTTGATATTATCATCAAATACCTTCTGCTATCTAAGAAGGTCTTTTATACTTTTATCAAAGATCACTAAATGCCCTATACTAAAATCTTTGAAGTATAGCTAGTTTTTGTATACTTAAATCTATTTTTCATTTTAAAGTTTTCTGAACTTTAGAATCCCTACAGTGCCTTCATTATTGCAAAAAATTTTTTCTTCATTAAAGTAACAAAGTCTACTTTACTTATTTTTTCTTTCGGTATGGTCCTTTTGTAGCAACTGTCCTTATGACCAACCTCTCCTCAATTAGATCTGATGTTCAATTCACTTCAGTAGTTGGGATGACTCAAAGCAAGGAGACTTTGGTTGTTTCCACAGTTGGTGGGAATGTAAATTGGTTCAGCCACTATGGAAAGCAAGATAATTTTTTAATCTCTGTTTTTCATTAAATAAACATGGCTTTTAAATACTAAAAATAAATCCACCAATGTGAAATATACACTTACAACATTAAATTAACAATTTTCATTGAAAATTTTAATCCAGGGTATGTGTATTAAGATTGTACAAAAGATATAGCCTACATTTTATTAAAGCATAAATAATTTTATGTATCATTTTATTTTCACTATTATACACATATATAAACTATGCAAGCATTTCCTTGTATTAACATAGTGACACACTTATCACTTTTAATTATGTCATGACGTTTCAATGTTTATAATGTTGACTTACCCCCTGTTTTCTTTGCCATAATGCTTCAAGAGGATTTCATGGAAAACCAGGTGAGGAAGAGGACAAGATGGCGACTGGAGAGGAGGTCCCTAAAGCCTCTCCCAGAAAACACAATTGAACGGCCACCCAGGAGCCAAGAAAGAGGACCTTGGGTGACAAAAAACGGCAGCTGACACATCCAAGCATCGCAAGCAAACACCTAAGGGTTGGAGTGAAAGGGGTGAGCGGGAGAGATGGGAGGGAGCAAAGATGGATCGCAACAGGACCCGAGCGCAACTGGCTGCAGTGCATGGGAGGGGAGAAGCCAAGAGGTGACAAGAGGAAAAGCCCTAGCAAAGTGGCAGAACAGTGGGTGTCCATTGGGGAGCTAGGCTGGGGAGCTGGAATTTGGAGTGGCGAGTTGGAGACAGACCTTGGGAGCCAGCCTCTGGAATTCTTGAGTGGTAGCAGGGCTGAGTGAGGACTCTGGACTACAGAGACGACATCTTGGCTCTAGGCTCCCTTGGGACCCACAGCACAGGCTTGCACGGCTCTTGCACAGGGCTGCGGTTTCTGCTCCCGGCCTGCTGCGGGGGCAAGCTGGCTGCTGGCGCGGCATGCGCTGCTCCTGCGCTGAGTTGTGGCTCCCATTCCCGGACCGCTGCCAAGGTGGGTCGGTTGCTGGCGCGGCGTGCATGGCCCCTGCGCGGGGCTGCAGCTCCCATTCCAGGCCCACTGCGGAGGCGGGTTGGCTGCCTTCCTACTGCAGGGTCAGACCCACAGCTTCGGACTTATGTGCACGCCTGCTCACGTGCCCCTGGGTCCTGCAGAATCTGCCCCAACATTTAGCCACAGAAGCAGGCCCAGGAAGAAAGGAAGATTTTATATCATTCGCCCAGGCCAGCAGGAGCAGCCTTGACCCACATCACCCAGCTTCCCCAGCATAGGGCAGAAGGTGGAGCTGCCCCGGTGTGCCTTTTGTTGACCTCTCCCCCTTCCTACATCCTCCCCAACCAACTAACTAACTACAGGAAGTGGAGGGAACATGAGAGATGTGCACCGCCTCCTAACGTAGCAGGATACGAGACATAAGAAATAAACAACCCCTCTCTCTCCCAAAACTTGCCCACCCCCAGTGCCACCTCATGTCTGCCCTACAGCAAGACACCACAAAAGTACCAACCTGAACTCCTGGGCACTTCTGAACATAACGCCCTCATCAAAGAGGAAGAACCCAGCAGACAGGATGAATTCCTTAAAAACTAAAACTCCTCAGAAAGAACAGGAAATTTATCAAGACAGCTTCTTAGACCTAGAATTTAAAGTAGCCATTCTAAAGGCTGTGAGAGAAATGAAAACATACTGGCAGAGCAACATGGCTGACATAAACAACATAAAAAAGGACATGAATGACATAAAAAAGGATCTCCATGAACAAAAGAAACAATTTAACAAAAGAATTCAAAACATAAGGAAGATTGAGATGGAAATGCGAGGGATCAATAATACAATAAAAGAACTGAGAAACAAAATAACTGCCATAGGAAACAGGGCCAACCAGATGGAGGAAAGATCAGAACATGGAAACAGCTCAGAAAGAGGAAGAGAGGGAATATAGAACCAAAAGGATTGAGAGAACTCTACAAGAACTATCTGACTCATGAAACAAAACAACATCAGGATAGTAGGAATAGAAGAAGAGGTAGAGAATTCTACAGAGAGCATACTCAAACAAATAGTAGATGAGAACTTTCCAAACCTATGGAAAGATCTGGAACCCCAAGTTCAAGAAGAAAATAGTCCCCTAGATACCTGGACCCTAACAGTTCTTCTCCAAGACACATGGTACTAATGATGTCCAAACCTAAAGACAAGAGACAATTCTCAAGGCAGCCAGGGAAAAAAGAACTACAACATTTAGAGGAAAACCCATCAGGCTGTCATCAGATTTCTCAGCAGAAACTCTCCAAGCCAAGAGGGAGTGGAATCCAATATTCAAAAATTTAAAAGAGAGGAACTTCCAGCCAAGAAAAAATTATCCAGCAAAATTATATTTCAGATATGAAGGTGGAATAAAGACCTTCTCAGACACACAGAAGCTGAGGGAATTTGACAGCACAAGGCCAGCACTACAAGAAATATTGAAGGAGGCTCTTCAACCTGAAACAAAACATCAGGACAAATGGAACAAAGTTGGGGAAACAAGAAAGAAAAATAATAAAACAAAAACAAACAAAGTAATAAGTAATGGCTACAGGAAATCCTCACATATCAATCAAAACTCTAAATTTCAAAGGACTGAACTCACCAATAAAAAGACACAGAGTAGCAGACTGGATTAAAAAACAGAACGCATCCATATGCTGTCTCCAAGAAACACACCTCAGCCATAAGGACAAACACAGACTCAGAGTGAATAGATGGGAAACAATACTTCAAGCAAATGGTAACCAGAGAAAAGCAGGAGTTTCCATACTGATATCTAATGAAATAAACTTCAGGTTAAAAAAAGATAGTAAGAGACAAGATGGACATTACATAATGATAAAAGACACAATACAACAACAAGAAGACTTGACACTAATTAATATATATGTTCCCAACCAGGATGCACCAAAATATACAAAGAAACTACTAACAAACTTGAAAGGAGAAACTGATGAATACACAATCATTGTGGGAGACTTAAACGCCCCGCTAACAGACATGGACAGATCATCCAAACAGAAAATAAATACGGAAATATCAGCTCTAAATGACACATTACAGCAGTTGGACATAATTGATATTACAGGACACTTCATCCAGCAAAAAGAGACTATTCCTTCTTTTCTAGTGCACATTGAACATTCTCAAGGATAGACCACATGCTGGGACACAAAAGTAGCCTCATCAAATTCAAGAAGGTAGAAATCATACCAAGTGTATTCTCAGACCACAAAGCTTTGAAATTGGAGATCACCTGTAAAAGGAAAGCAGAAATAAACACATACACATGGAGATTAAACAACAGCTTATTAAAAAAAGACTGGATAAAAGAACAAATAAAAGATGAGATTAAAAAATATGTAGAAACTAATGACAATGAAAATGCAATGTACCAGAATTATTGGGACACAGCGAAAGCAGTAATAAGAGGGAAATTTATATCACTACAGGCCTATCTCAAGAAACAAGAAAAATCACAAGCAAACATCTTAGCATCACATCTTAAAGAACTAGAAAAAGAAGAGCAGACAATAGCCAAAGTCAGCAGAAGGAAAGAAATAATAAAAATTAAAGCAGAGCTTAACCAATTAGAGAATAGAAGGACAAAAGAAAAAATTAATATTACGAAGAGCTGGTTCTTTGAGAAAGTCAACCAAATTGACAATCCCCTGGCTAGACTAATCAAAGGATGAAAGGAAAGGACACAAATATCCAAAATTAGAAATGAAAGGGGAGAAATTACCACTGATATCACAGAAATACAAAGGATTATAAGAAAATATTATGAAGAACTTTATGCCACTAAATTTAACAACCTAGAAGAAATAAACAAGTTTCTAGAAACTTATAGCCTACCTAGATTGAACCAAGAAGAACTGGATAATCTAAATAGACCAATTGATAGTGAAGATATTAAAATGACTTATCCATCTCCCAAAAGGCAAAAGCCCTGGACGAGATGGTGTCATCAATGAGTTTTACCAAGCATTCAAAGAAGAATTAACACCTATCCTCCTCAGACTCTTCCAAAAAATTGAAGAGGAAGCAATACTTCCTAACTCGTTCTGTGAGGTCAACATTACTCTAATACCAAAGACTGGCAAAGACAACACAAAAAAAGAAAATTATAGACCAATATCTCTGATGAACACTGATGCAAAAATTCTATACAAAATATTAGCAAACAGAATACAAAAATGCATCAAAAAGATCATACATCAAGATTAAGTGGGATTCATCCCAGGAGCACAAGGATGGTTCAGCATACAAAAAACAATCAATGTGATACATCACATGAACAAAATCAAAGATAAAGACCATATGGTCATTTCAACTGTTGCACAAAAAGCTTTCGACAAGATACAACATACAACATCCATTTATGATCAAAACACTAAATAAAATAGGTACAGAAGGAAAGCATCTCAACATAATTAAGGCCATATATGACAAGCCCTCAGCTAACATCATACTGAATGGGGAAAAGCTGAAGCCTATTCCCCTAAAATCAGGAACAAGACAGGGATGTCCTCTGTCACCACTGTTATTTATTGTAGTACTGGAAGTTCTAGCCACAGAAATCAGGCAAAAGAAAGGAATCAAAGATATCCAAATTGGGAAAGAAGAGGTCAAATTGTCACTATTTGCGGATGACATGATCCTTTATATAAAAACTCCCAAAGATTCCACCAGGAAACTATTAGAAACAATTAACGAATATAGTAAAGTCACAGGATACAAAATCAATGTAAAAACATCAACAGCATTCCTATATACAAATGATGTATCAACAGAAAAAGAATTGAGGAAGTCAATTCCCTTTGCTATCACAAAAAAATCAAATACCTGGGAATTAACCTAACAAAGAACGTCACAGACTTACACAGGGAAAACTATAAGACACTTTTGAAAGAAATTGGAAGAGACTTTAAAAGGTGGAAAAATATCCCCTGTTCATGGATAGGAAGACTTAACATTGTTAAAATGGCCATTCTGCCTAAAGCAATCTACAGATTTAATGCAATACCCAAGAAAATCCCACAATCATACTTTCGTGAAATAGATAAAAGAATTATTAGATTTATATGGAACCATAAAAGACCTCGAATTGCCAAAGCAATACTACATAAAAAGAATAAGGCTGGTGGCATTACATACCCTGACTTCAATTTATATTACAAAGCATCAATAGTCAAAACAGCTTAGTACTGGCAGAAGAACAGAAATATAGACCAATGGAATAGAACTGAAATCCCAGAAGTAAACCCACAAATTTATGGACAAATAATTTTTTATAAAGGATCAAAAAACATACAATGGGGAAAAGACAACCTCTTTAGTTGGTTGTGCTGGGAAAACTGGAAAAACATACACAAAAAAAATGAACCTGAGCTGTGAACTCTCTCCATATATAAAAATTAACTCAAAATGGATTAAAGACCTTCAGATAAGACCCGCAATAATAATCTGTATAGAAGAAAACATCGGTACTAAACTTATAGACCTAGGACTCAAGGAAAACTTCATGAACCTGACCTGAAAGGCAAGGGAAGTAAAAGCAAAAGTAAATGAATGAGATTATATCAAACTAAAAAGCTTCTGCACAGCAAAGGAAACCATCAACAAAG
The DNA here is from genome assembly GCA_004026885.1 of Lyroderma lyra. Taxonomy (NCBI): domain Eukaryota; kingdom Metazoa; phylum Chordata; class Mammalia; order Chiroptera; family Megadermatidae; genus Lyroderma; species Lyroderma lyra. Next base: position 31,040 of record PVJL010007416.1, on the reverse strand, counting down.
CAAAGAGACAGCCAAATGAATGGGAGAAAATATTTGCAAATAATGCATCAGATAAGGGTCTGATATCTAAAATATATAAAGAACTAATAAGACCTAACAACAAAAAAACAAACAAACCAATTAAAAAGTGGGCAGAAGAACTAAACAGACACTTCTCCCACGAAGAAATACAAATGGCCAGCAGACATATGAAAAAATGCTCAACCTCATTAGCTATCTGGGAAATGCAAATCAAAACCACAATGAGATACCACCTCACACTTGTTAGAATGGCTATTATCAACAAGATAAGAAATAACAAGTGCTGGAGTGGGTGTGGAGAAAAAGGAACTCTGTTACACTGCTGGTGGGAATGCAAATTGGTACAACCACTGTGGAAGGCAGTGTGGAGGTTCCTCAGAAAAGTGGGACTGGAGCTATCATTTGACCCAGCAATCCCCCTTCCGGGGATCTACCCAAAAGACTTGATAACCTTTGTCTGCAAAGACTTATGTACCCCAATGTTCATCGCAGCACTGTTCACAGTGGCCAAAACCTGAAAACAACCAAAGTGCCCTGCGACAGATGTCTGGATAAAGAAGCTGTGGTATTCCATATACACAATGGAATATTACTCAGCTATAAGAAAAGATGAAATGTTGACATTTGCAACAAAATGGATGGACCTGGAGATCATCATGCTTAGTGAAATAAGCCAGACAGAAAAAACAAAGAACTGTATGACTTCACGCATATGCGGAATATAAAACTGAAAGCAACAAAGAGAAAAGAAATGAACAAACAAACAAACTACCCATAGACACAATCAATAGTTCAATGTTTATTTGAGAACGAGTGGGCTAGGTAGGGGAGACAGGGGAGGGGTTGGGAGAAGAGGGAGGGGAAGCTAAATATAAGGTGATGGAAAGAGAACTCACACTGAGTAGTGAACTTATTATACAACAAGTTGACAATGCACTGTAGAATTGTATGCCTGAAACCTATGTTATCCTTGCTAACAGATGTCACCCCATTAAGTCTATCAATAAAAATGAATAAAAAAAAAAGCAAACCACCCAATTAAAAAGTGGACAGTTGATCTGAACAGTCACTTCTCCCACGAAGAAATACAAATGGCCAGCAGATATATTTTAAAATGCTTATCCTCATTAGCTATCAGGGAAATGTAAATCAAAACCACAATGAGATACCAGCTCACACCTGTTAGAATGGCTATTATCAACAAGACAAGGAACAAGTGCTGGAGAGGATGTGGAGAAAAAGGAACCCTGTCACTGCTGTTGGGAGTGCAAACTGGTACAACCACTGTGGAAGGCAGTGTGGAGGTTCCTCAGAAAACTAGGAATGGAGTTACCATATGACCCAGCAATCCCCGTTCTGGGTATCTACCCCCCAAATTTTAAAACCTTAGTTCACAAAAACTGAGGTGCCCCAATGTTCATTGCAGCACTGTTCATGGTGGCCAAGACATGGAAGCAACCAAAATGCCCTTCAATAGATGACTAGATAAATAAGCTGTGATACATTATACACAATGGAATATTACTCAGCTATAAGAAAAGATGAAATATTGCCATTTGCAACAAAATGGATGAACCTCGAGGACACCATGCTAAGTGAAATAAGCCAGACAGAGAAAAAACAAGAACCATATGACTTCACTCTTTTGTGGAATATAAAACTAAAAGCAACAAAGTAAAAAAACCTCATGGACACAATCAGTGGTTTAGTGGTTACCTGGGAGCAAAGGATGGGGTATGCAAGAAGGGAGCGGGTATGCAAGGAGGAAGAGGGAGCCAAATATATGGTGATGGAAAGAGAACTGACTCTGAGTGGTAAACAGATAATGTAACACATAGACGATGCAGTGTAGAACTGTACACCTAGAACCTATGTAATTCTTGTTAACCAACGTCACCCCAATGAGTCTAACAATAAAAAAAAGTGCATATGCCTAGGCACCAAAAAGAAAAAAAAAGAGGACTTACTGGGTGGATAAAATGTTATCCACTGTCTTAATACTTTTATTTTTATTATCAGATTATTATTCAGTAGGATTGAGCCATTTTACAATAATATCTGCATCCCACAACTATAATTTGGTTATTCTTTCTTTAATATTTTTAGTTTATTCTCTCTCTTCCTCTTATAAAATTTATAGGCATATTGCTTATACACTAAGTTCTCCATTAATATTGTGTTTGGTTTCCTATTAGGATGAGTTATATAGTATTATTGGTTATCATCTCAATTATAAATAAATACCAGAATACAAATATTACTCTAAGGAACCAAACTGTCTAGTCCTCTACTTAATGAGAGATTTTATTTTGTAATTTATTGGGGTGACATTGGTTAAAAAACTTACATAGATTTCAAGTGTATAATTCTATAATACATCTTCTGTATTCACCATCCAAAGTCAAATTTGCTTCTGTCACCATATATTTGACCCCATTTACTATTTTCTACTTACCCACTTCTTCATATCTCTCTGGTAACCACTAAACTGTTTTCTGTGTCTGAGTTGTTGTTTGCCTTATTCATTTGTTACTTTCAGTTTTATATCCCACATACGAATGAAATCATATGGTTCTCAACGTTTCCTGACTGACTTATTTCACTTAGCATGATAATCTCAAGATCCATCCATGTTGTTGCAAGTGGCAGTATTTCATCTTTTCTTATGGTTGAGTAACATTTCATTATGTACCACATCTTCTTTATCCAATGATCTATTGAAGGCCACTTTGGTTGTTTCCTCCATTGGTGGGAACGTCAATTGGTTCAGCCACTATGGAAAACAGTATAAAGGTTCCTCAAAAAATTAAAAATAGAATTACCATATGATCTAACAATCCTTCTTCTGGTACTTACCCCAAAAATTTTAAAACATTTATTTGTAAAAATAAATGTACCCCTGTGTTCATTGCAGCATTATTCATGGCAGCTAAGACATTGAAAAAAACCATAAATCTTTCAACTGACACAATACATTATTTTTAGGAGTTGAGAAATAAAATTGTTGAAAAGAAATTGGAATATCCAAATTTTAAAATTAATTTCAGTGGTATCCTATATTTCATGCACCACAAAATCTTATATGATAGAATGCCATCTTTTCACCATCACATTGTCTCAACAGTCAGTGTCATTCAGAGTACTGAATGGGAAAGTGTATTGTGTTTGAATGGGAAAGTGTATTTATTGTGTTTTTCCAAAGGGGCAGTTGCTTAAGATTTACTACAGTGAACAAAAAGCCTTATAATAATTTCTAATTTCAAAGGAGTTTTAACAAAATGTTCAAGTATCTCTTTTTTTTAAAAAAATGGCATTTAAAAGGCTAGCATATATATGTAAAATACTTTGCCATCTAAATTTCAAAGTCATTTTGTTGGTTGGCCTAGGTGCTGATGTCCTAATTGTACCTGAAATTGGCCACTTGCGTTTTTGAAAATAAATTCAATTGCTAATCTGGACAAAGTTAAGTAATGGCACTAAGTAAAAGAGAGAATGTTTGAAAATCTAACCCACAATTTTCCATTAATCATGTTTAATGTCATCGTTTCCTAAGAATGGTAAAAACAAAGCAAAACAAAAAAACATGCTTTAAAAATACAAGTAGCATTTCAATGTATCCTAGCAAGAGAAAGAAGCTAAGTCTCAAATGTTCTTGGCTTCTTACAAAGTCAAATTCCTAATAAATCAATTGCCCCATATGAATTGTGATCATTCAAAGTTTATGCTGGTCCAGTAAAATGGTGGGAAGCTGAACCATAAGTGGGGTGATATTACTAAGTAATAGTCTCAGAGGAATAACGTAGAAAGTGACTTTTATGATTTGGCTTCCTAAAGTATTGTTTCTGAGGAGGCCTGTTTGCCCCAAACAGATCCTTTATATTACATGAAGGAGCTATTAAGGGCACTGATAAGTGCGTGACAGCAACCTCTCTCCAAACTTTGGGACACGTGTTTGAATTCAGGGCAGCCATAGCTCGTCTGGAAGAAAGCTAGGCTCCCTTAAGAGCTTGGATAGCACCAGCTCTTCCAATTGCTTGGAAACTTGGGTTTGCCCTAGGAAGGGGCAACATCAGGGGGAGAAACCAGAAATATCTCACCAAAGAGAAGGGTACCTGCCCTCTCTCAGAGGCTACACCTGGGTCTTACCCTCAGGCCCTACTTAACCCCTCGAAATATATATCACTGTGGGGATCTCAGGCCTGAGTAAGCTATGTAATAATAGAAAAAGGTTTAGAAATTCCTTATTTTCTGGTCTTTAAGCAGTAGTCTTGGATGCTCACTGCAGCCCTGGAGATGGCTCTAACATAAATATAATTTTTCTAGGTCTAGATTAATTCATCTAGATAATGGGGGGGATTATCTACCTCTTTTTTTTGCTGCTGTGAGGAATATGATAATGCATATGAAGAGTTAATACTAGCAAGCTTCAAAAAATGGTGGTGGTTATTGTCAGAGTCCCTCTAACCCCCACATCTGTGCCTAGTGTCTCTTCATAATACTTCCAAGATTGCCTGACCTGTGGAAAGCCAAGCCTTTGTTTTCTTCTGTTCCCCAAGCCTGGCTTGGTAGAAGTCACCAGGAGTTTAGTGCACCTGCAAAAGTCATAGAAAACATGAAAAAAATTTGGAATGTCAAAATTTGTCCCCAGCTAACTGTCACTGCCATGTCTATGCAGTGACACTGGGCAGCTTACTTCTAGTGCTTTGTCTGACGGTAGGCTTGCTGAGGTGAGTTTTTGGCAAAACACTTGATAATTACCTGACTGCTTAGTGTCAGAGCCTGGTCTCTCATAAGTCTTCATCCTAAAGTCTAGAAGTGGAATATGAGCTGGCTGACAGGACTCTAAAACCCAGCTCTGCAGAGCTCACAGTAGAAAGAGGACAAAGAAGGATGAAGGGCTCTTGATTTGCCTGGGTGGGATTGTTGATGGAGTAGCTACAAGTCTCTTCTCTTCCAGTAGGTGGTGACCCTGCCAACTTGCTATCGTGCCTGCAGTTGCACTCAGGCCCCTCCTCACACACATATACAGAGAAATAAAAGGGAAGTCTGGCCTGAGTTCAAGAAAGATGTTCTGCAATATGAGTCTCAACCCCATTGTCATTCACCAACATGGAAAACTCTCCTTAATTCATACTTAAGTCTGCTGTGCTCATTACTGCAGAAGAAAAATAGTTATAAAGTCCTTTGTTTGGCTTGAAAAGTGGTCAGATTCGATTGGTAATTGCCTGACTGATCAGAAGCCATTTCCTTCATAGTTAGGAAAGTATCAGCTAGAGTTAGTGAGGCTCATTTTAAATATCACCAAAAGTGAACAGCCCCAATTACAACAGGAAGCACATGTCCCAGTACGAAAGGAGGACCAGAAATAAATTTGTCTGTGTTTCAAAATGCAGAAACAGACTTCTCATTGTTTCAAAGCTAATTCTTATTTTTTAGGAAATGTGGAATGGACTGTTTGAAAATCCTGTTTCTGAGTTTCCCTCAAAAATAGCTGAAACCTGATCATTATGTGGATATTTTGGGGCTTAAAAATCAAAATAAAATGAAAGGGAAAATCATAAAAGAAAAGTAAAAATCCTTATTTTTATCATCCTTGAAAGTAGTGAAAATATTCACAGAAAAATTACTTTACCTAGAGAGAAGTCAGTCCTCTTTGCACAATTATAACTTGCATAGGAAATCAAGAAAAACCTTAGATTTATGTGTGGCTGACTGTAAGTTGGAAACCTCAGGAACTCAAGAATGCATTTATATACCCTTCATGCATTGCACCCTCATAATTTAGTGTCCAATTTTGATAACCAACTTGTGTCACTCCTTGACCACTTGTTTCCTACACAAGATCCACACACACACTTTACCTGATTCAGGGGTTTCATTGTGGAGGCTCCTAGTTCTTCCAGGTAATGTAGACAGCCAAATGCCCAGTGGCTGGGGTTTCCCTCATTCTTTGGAAGGTTTGGCACTCTGCAGGGGGTTGAGAGGTTGAAAAGCCTTGGTGTTCATTCAATTAAACTGCACTGATTCAAAATATGTTGTCTGTTGAGGGAAGCACCTTGTTTCATGATAAAAGATTGAATTTCAAGTCGGTGTGCATCAGTTAATGCTAGTGAAGTCTTCTGGGTTAGAATCTTAGCATTTCCCAATTCTCTCTGACATACCTTAAACTAGAGAAATAAATCAAGTAAAAATCAAACATATTCTATTCTGTACTGGGAAAATGAATCAACCAATGCATTTTTAGGATTTTCTAAGGATTAAAAAATATTTTTGTTGTGGTCGTTTCCTTTTGGAGATGTAAGTTTTGGATATGTAGCACATGGGGACTCAGGAGGGGTCATGGTTCCCAGAAGTCTCTGCACTGCCCAGGCAAGGCACCCAGTCCCTGGCAGCTTGTGTATAATTGCTGAGACTCAATGGGTCCCTTAGTAGGTGAACACAAAGCAGTACAGAGTATGTCAAGCTGAGACCCCCCGGTGGAGCAGCTGAGGTGCTCTTGATTGGCATTTGAAAAGGGTTTTCCAACTTCAGGTGCTAGGGATGGAGATGTGGCCATTCAAATTGCAAGGTAAACTTACTTCTATTTCAGAGGCTTTTTCCCAAGAAGCACTTGCCTGCACCTTATATCAGAATACAGCCAGGCAAGCTGCCTAGGGAGGCTGAGAGAGCAGGCAGAGAGACCTCAGCTTTGCAGCCTTAAACGCTGAAATCTCAGATTGTCATTGTGACTTCACAGCTGAACTTGAGTCAAGGCAGGTCTTCCACATGGGTGAAGGTGCTGGCTGGATTCAAGCCCAAAGGTAGCAAGTGCCGCTCTGGCTGCTAAGGGCCAGAACATCTCAGTCCCTTGCACCCTGGCTCCAGGCCACTCTCCTCTGGACTTTGGAGACTAGTTGGTATTGACATCTACATAGCAAATGAACCCAGCCTGACACTCAGTTTTCCAACCATAGCAAGGATTGGCCTACTGTCTTCACATAGTGACCCACCACTTCTTGTCTTGCAGGTAAAAGCTACTGCCTTACTGGTTAGGCTGTGTGTGGGTTTTCTTCAGGTAAAGTAATTTTCCTCAGTATCTGCTTCTCCTATTATCTGCCTATAGCTAGACAAGTCCACAAAGTTTGGGAGGTCCAGTTGAAGTCATAATTGTTTGTTTCATTTTGTTCAATTGAGGGCTTTGTGACAGGGATTTTAAAACCTCTGCTTCTGAAGGGACCCAAAGTGGATTGTTAATGCTCCTTAAAATTAATGAAAGCTAGATGTGGCCTGTCTTTTGAGGGTGAGGGGAAAATAGAATTGCTCAGACTTTCTCACTGAGCTTCTGCAGGAAGATGACACAGCACTTGTTATATAACCATGACTTGCACTTTCCCAGGTGGTAGCCATTTTGTTATTTTTGTGCCTTTCAAACTCACCCTTGGCAGCTGCTGCTTTTGTTCTCCTGCTTATATAAGGGGGTGAGACTCCCTGGGAGAGAGAGAATTCCTGGATGCCATTTTTGTTACTGCTCCATTCCCAGAATAAAGGCTATGTTTCATTTGCCTATGGCTCTTCAAGTTTTCTTCAGTGTGCCTGGATCCAGTGTGAACCTCCCTGGCCTCAGTCATTTGCACTACAGAGGGTATACAATGATGCTCAAAGGATCCAGTAATAGTCTATCTCCTAGATGGAGACTCTGTTGGAAGGCCCCCAGGCCCAGGAAACTGTGCATTTGTCAGGTGTAGAGATCAAGAAAGCTAAAGGAAGAGGCATGCCTTGCTGGAAGGTGAGGATTGTGGCTGAAGGTAAAGCCAGATCTGAGAGGAGCATACTAAGCTGAGTGGCAAATGTCTAACACTGATAGGTGACCAGAGGGCTCTAAGCAGGATGCTTACTCCCCAGGTTCTTCCCCAAGGAGCTCCAGATCACTCAGCCAGAGGCTTTTTCTGAGTTCTCCTTGCACTCACTCGACTTCAATCTCTCACCCTCAAGAGGAGGTCTGAACTTGGGGTATTGATCACCTCCAGAAGAGTGGCAGGAAGCAACAGAGTGCGCCAAAAAATACCCTCTTCTTAAACATATTGCTGCTTTTTCTCACAAGAGCTTTAAATAAGGAACTATCTACACACATAGACACTACACACACCTGCCTTCAAGCAAGAGAAGGAGATTATAGAAGGAACACTGAAAGTGTTGTCAAGGAGGTTGCTATAGGGTTATATAGTTGCTTCTGTACAACTCCCTTTTCCCCATCGCCTTCTGAAGTTGTTGGATTAGGAGAATATGAGGCAAATGGAGAGGAATAAAAGGACTAAACAGAGGAAAGAGAGAGGGGGGAAAAAGAGGGATAGAAGAGTGATAAAAAAGACAAATTGAGAAACACAGAGACTGAGAGAGAAAAACATGAAGAGAAAATTTCAAATAGTACAACAAAGGGAATGCAAAGTGGGAGATATAAAGAAAAAGTGAAACTGAGAAGGGTGTAGGGACAGAAACCCACTGAGTCTTCTATCAGTGGATGCCTCCATAACAGCTTGACTTAGTCTGACTGGTTGCTTCTACAGAACTTCATGAAATATACTGAGATCTCTTTCAAAACAGGATCCTCAACTCAAGCCAAATCTGGTGCTCTGGGCAATCCAGACATTCTACGGTTGCTCTAATTTATCAATACATAATCTAGAGGAAAAGTGAATAGTGCATCCACTCTGAATAAACTCACTGTCACCTAAAACACTCATTCAAAACTGACTTTCAAATCTTTTCAATGTCAAAATGGAATTACGGGAAATGGAGGTTGGAATTTCTGTTTTAAAAAATCACTCCTGTGGAAAATGCTACATATCACTCTCTCTATGCATGTTTTCAGACATTATTACTCAAAATATAAAGTAATAATATTTACACACACACACACACACACACACACACACACACACACACACATACCACACAATACCTATTATGAACTTTCTATTTTGGCCACCAAAACTTACTAAAACATTAAGAGACATTTTAGCTAGTCTTTTTTTCTTTCTTAATGAACAGTTTAGTTTTTAGTTCAAGTCTTTAGACAAGGATAAAGAGAGAATATGTGTGTGTGTCAGTGAAAATGACTGTAAAGTAGGCTTGTCAAAACACAAAGTAAACACTACATTTTAGTTTAGGCTAGAGTTTTCAAAAACTCATTTTCTTGCAATAAAATAAACCAGACTAGAACCAATATCTGAGAATAGAAATCTGTTGTGAAGACTGATGCCAAATACTTTAATATTTATTAAAATTCTAGGTCAATTAAATTCCTAATTTAATTATTTTTCAAAGATTCTCTGGTATTATTGCCTTCAAAAATTTTAATAATCATTTTTCATAAGAAATATGTATACACACAATTTAAATGACTCTGAAGTCACAATCATAAAATACAAAAATAGATGTGTATTCCAACTTTTCTATCAGCATCTTTTTGGTGCTATCATGTGAGTCAAGTTCTAGGCTGGGGGTACAAAGTCCAAAGTTTAAAAATTGGCAATTATTTAATTGACTATATTGAAATGATTTAGTCAATCCCCAAACTAAGCAGTGAACTGAGGGAGTGCCTCCACAGTGTATATTGTGGTCCTAAGGAACCAGTTTATTAAAGGCTGGCATTCATTTGCCAACACATATAATCACTGGCTTTGATTTTCCTTCATGCGCTCCTTCTCTAGTTATTAAAACATGATTAATTTAGATAGTGAAGTCCTTGATGTTTTCATTTATTCCTCTTTTGTATCTTTCCTTGTGCATCTTTATTGCTTTCTTATTAAAGTCAGCCCTTTTGCCCTTCGGATATTGATCACAGTGTCCTAATCCAGAACTATTTATTTCATGCAGAAACAGTTCTTTGTCTAGTAATGTTAATATAAGAACCAGGAAGGGAAGATGGTGGGGGAAAGTGGGAGTAGACTGGCTTTAAGCATAGTCAGGGTAGATGTTTGCCTACTTTTGCTGTTTTCACAGACTTTGGAAAAAATCCTCAGTCTACTACCAAATATTTTCCACTATTGGTACTTTTGTGAATGTTACATATTGAAAAGCCCTGATCAAAAACAGATAATTATGAAATTGGGAAAGGAAGCTTTTAATACCTTATTCATATGTCCTGGGCATGACATGGTGGAGTGCCAAAGTAAGGAGGGAAAACTATGTTAGAAATACCAAAGAGGAAGTAAATTGAAATTAAATGGGTATGAGATTTGGTACGTAGGCCCAGTCTATGAAATTCAGGAAGATTTCCTTCTTAGTGGCTGGTTCATGGCTACCCAATTAGAGACAAAGGAAGGTGCCCCACTGACCTGAAGTCACACTTTTTACTGTGTTAATTGCATGCAGAGTCATTTGGTAAGAGTGTAGGGAAAGGGTGTAAAATAGGCCTTTACATGATTTTAGAGAGATACAATGATTCTTCTTAAACAGTTTTTTTTCCAATAATTCATTGGTGGAATAAACTTGGTATAAATAACCCTGTCCAAGTGATCTGTGCTGGTGATATTTTGCTAATCATTAGAATTATTTATTTGCAACCATCAAATTGGTACCTGTGGCCTTTTCTCAAATACTAGCCTACTTTCAGTGAGGCTAATAAGTAAACCATATTTGGAGGTAATTCTACTTCCTATTCTCATTAAAGAAAAAAAAAGCAGCATGAAAGAAAAGACAAGGAAAGGGAAGATAGAGAATAGGGAAAGTAAAAAATATAAATAAGGCATAAAAACCAAGTTAGAATGACCCAGCATGAAAATTCACAGACTGCAAATAAAAACATGAAAAATTATTATTTCTTAGTAATCTTGCTTGGGCCTTCAATTAATATATGACTGCATAAATGCCAATAAAGCACCAGAGAGGAGACATAAGTAAGGACTAGGTTTAACTGAAGCTCATTGTTTCAATGGGAAGTATTTGAAGATGGAAAGATGCAGGATACATTTATAATTATTCATTACTTGCACTGTGTCAGGTAGTCAAAGACAGCTGAAAAATGGACACACATTCCTTTTCTAGCAATTACTGAAGTCACTGTAGAGTAGGGCCACATCTGGGATTGTTTTATTTATTTATTTATTTATTTATTTATTTATTTATTTATTTATTATTTTTAAATTCACCTAATCTACCCAAAATTAGCCAAGGACAAAATTAACCTCACAATTCTAGAGGTAAAGGTACTAGATCCAAAATTTTAAAAAAAGTCCACCAGCCATAACTTATGAATTGAGTAGAAAAATAGGAAAAATAGTTGCATGCCTTTGATATACTTCAGTGAGAATGAGAAATATAATGAACCCAAGTAATGTTATAATTATTACCATAGGAAGATCTTCATTATTTGATAGCAGTATTTACACATGACCAAACTCAAAGGAATAAATTTCCCCTCATCTAATGTTTTGGCAAGCATAAGCATTTGCTTCCTAGTTTTCCCCATGAGAAGAATGCAATGAGCATAGGTAAAAATTTGTCCCACTACTCTTTTTCCCCCCACTGTATCTAGGAAGAAGGATTATGAAGTTTGACATGCACAACTCAATTACTAGATGCATTAATGCATGGAGTTCTGAGAGATTATATTGAAAACTAAACAGAAATTGAGAAAATCGTTGTGAGAATTACTTTTAATATTTATCAGACTGGTTCTTTTGATTTCCTGGAGTGAGAACAAAGCTGTATCTCAGAGGCTTGTATTAATAAATTTTATCTACTTACTATAAGAAGATTGTATACTTATACTGCATTGGTAAAATAGTAAAAATACTTTTCCAAGGATCAATTTGATAAATCAGAATATGTATTCTACTAAATGTATCCCTCATTGATTTTTGAAATTCAAATGCAGTATTTTGTTTTAATTCATTACTTCTGTTTATTAAAATAGTTCTCTAATTTAAGAAAAGTGATTACCCTAAAGACTTCTGAACTACTGAATTTGCTTTAGTATTTAACCAAAAGTTGGGGGAATTTCTTCTCCTTCTAGTGCCTGGCCATAAAGGATTTATAAATGTGTAGTCAATATAAAGATTAACACATTCTTTCATAAAGTATATAAATGTTGAATAACTATGTTGTAGACCTGAAACTCGTATAATAATGTATTTTAGCTATATTTTAATAAAAAACAAAAAAGAATAAATTCTCACATGTTTAAAATGTTTTTAAAAAGATTAACACATTCTTGAAATTAACTTCCATTTTCTCTTTAATGATAAAATCAGCTATGCTTACTGTTCCAGGCATTATGCTAAGTGTTATGCATATATTATTCTCCTAAATTCCCAGATATGTACACAAACTTACAGAAACATGACCTGTAATGAAGATATTAGAAGTAAAAGCTTAAAACTTAGAAGAAAGAAACTGAATGTAAAAAAATAAAATGAAGTAAAATTTTAAATGACTTGTGTGAGGTCACTTAGATGGAAAGCAAAAATAGTCAGAATTTGAATCAGGTCAGTCTGAATACAAAGTCTGTCCTCCTGAATGGTATACTGCTTGAACATTATTCTTTTTTATTAGTTATCGTAGTCCAAGGTATTTGTGTAGAAAGTAAAATTTGCTTTCAGGTTTTATGATTCTGGGATAGTCTATAGCATATAATTTTTCTATCCACAGACCTAGTAGTATTAAAGGAGGAGGAGAAGGAGAGGAAGAACTAGACAAAAAAGAAGATTATCTTCCAAATTATTATCAAGATAAGTGTATTTGTTAGGATTAGTTTGATTGTAAGTGATGGAAATCCAGCTGAAACTCACTTAAGCAAACAAACATAATTTATTTGTTCAAGTAACTTAGCTCGTTCAGGCAAAATTGAATTTAGGTACTAAAACTGCTGTTGTGAGGAAACTGACTACCTTTCTTGACTATGCTTTCTTGGGGTTTCATGACCATTTTTCCTAAGTAATGGCAAAAATGGTCATGAGCAACCTATTTCAGACTCACATTCTTGGAGCTCTATCAAAATATAACCATGGGGAATGAGGATCATGGCAGAGAAGAACAACAATTGGAGGAAACAATCTCTATAATGAAGTTGCTTGTGCTTTTGCTGAAGTGTGGCACTAGGCATCCAACCAGTATCAAAATATTTTATTTTTACTTAAAATAGATATATAGAGAGGGTGCCAAAAAATGTATACACATTTTAAGAAAGGAAAAAACTATTAAAATTGTAATACTCAATAGGTACCAATAACAAAAGATGAATACAAGTCACATTTGACTTCTACAATTACAATAGGTGCACAAAATCATTATTATCAGGGTCCAGACACTTCTGATTACATTGAACTACTGCTTGAGCAACGTTGACCAAAGTGTCCATTTGTACTGCTGCACATGCCATTTCAACTTCTTCCCAAAGTACAGCCGGTGTAGCTGGTTTTCTATGGTACGCCACATCCTTTAAGGTCTCCCATAGGTAGTTGGGACAATAACAACATTCTCAAATTTCAAATATCACTTCAAAATGGTCTTGCACTCCTTCAGTGACAACTGTGCTGCATCCGTTTTCTTTGACTGTCATGCCTGTCAAATGTTGACACTAGCATTCACTTGATTAATGCCATCTTTTGAGTGAATGTCATGCTCTGCATTGCTACTGTAATTCAATTCAACTTCAAAAAGTAATACAGAGCTAACATCTCTTAAAATATGTATACATTTTTGACACCCCAGTATTTTAAATATTTATTGATTTTTTTCATTTGTTTTATTCCTTCCATTATAAATCAAAAGTAGTGGTTAGAATCCTTCCATATGGGTTTGACATTGTTCCTTTAGTTAGTAAGTACTGCACAACACTGGGAATGTTTTTGCTCCAGGCAGACATATTTCCTTTCATACAAAAGTTTTTCTTAAAATAACCCATATTGTTTGTATAGAAAACTAGAGAGGCCATAAATCTTTGCCCTTAACTATAAATTTCTGAGAAATGTAGTAATTTCAGGTACATTAGTTGAATTCTAAACATCTACTTTAATGCACATATATTAATAGTTCATCAGAAGAACTTCAGGGCTGACCTTGTTTTGTGCATGTGTTAATTCACATACCTATTTTATAGTGATTAATAAAATATTGAAAACTTTGAGAGTTACTAATTGCTTTACATTTCTTTAAAGCAGGTTCAGATTTCAATTTCAATACAAGCTTTAACAAACCATGTATCTCTCAAGGCACATCTATATCCTCTTTTGATTTGTATTAACCACAAATTTGTGTTTCCTATACATGATAAATTCTCTCTGTGTTCCCAGTTGTAATTTTGTTTGGCAATTCAAAATTCGCTTTTTACTGTAAGAATTTTTCAATTGTCAAATTTTTCAAAAATATCACTATTCTTTCTAATGTGAACACCTGTGGCTTCCAGAGCCTCTCTTTCTGTAACTTCCACATGAGTTGAAGTATCTCTTATAAATCTCTTTGTAAGAATCTCTTGCGATGAGCATGCTCAAAAGAGACTTACAGCTATGTGAAATGAGTTACTGCCACACATGTATGTCTTCCATGCCCCAGTTTCTGAGAGCTTGGAGCTTCAGCAGCTGAACAGAGTGCAAAACTGGTTCTGAGGTTTGCAATATTTTTTTTTCTTTTAGATAAGAAGTTATCAGGAATTAACTACACCTTACTCCAATATACAAGAGGGAGAGCTGAGCTCCATTTCTCCCAGTGACATCATCATATAGATACTGAAATGAGAATGGAAAAGTAAGATTATAAAGTAAAAAGTCCTGGATGACTAAATTACCGATATGTAATAAATATTGAGGAAGAAGTTTCCCATAAGAAAATAATTTATATCCCAAGATATATTACTGCTTTGATTTTAAAAATCACATTATATAGTAATCTGAAATACTGCAAGAGACATTACACCTGACATATTTTGCCTTAGTTTTACAGAAACTGGGTTAAAAAAAAAAAAACTACCAGGTAAAGCCTTCTTTTCTATACAAGGTAATTTTCTGCTTTTTGCAATTAAATGAGCCAGGGTTCAAAAGCAAGAAAATGCCTACAAGTGTGTTAGAAGACATTAATGCAAGTGCTACATTATGATAATCACTTTAACAAATGAATCCTTAAATTTTCTGTTTCTGAGTTGTGTCTTTTAGCTAAGAACACACAATGAATAAAAATATGTATTCTAAGGGATGGGCAAATGCATTACTAACACCCCTTCCCTTTTAATGGCTGCACATGGAGATGTGGCCAAGATCACAGCCAGACCTGGCTCTTTTCCAGCCCAAGCACCTTATGCACTGGCCTTGCACTGGTGAACTCCACTCTGCTCCTCTAGGGTATGGATAGTGACTTTCCCAGTCCTGCATGTTGAGCAATAGATAATTGGTTATGGAACCAAACCCTCCAGCAGTAATCAGAATGTAATTAACCTTTTGCCATACTGTACAAGATCATCAGATACTTAAAGTCTTTCTCGGTTGCTTAAAGACCTCTTTCCAATGGACCAGCTGCACACCCTCCTCATTCCACTACCATTATCACTGCACACTTGTACCTAAGAAACTGAAATTAAAAGGTAACAAAAATTCTTTTACTGTCAAACTCTAGTACTGAGTATGAGTTCATTCAAGCTCCTATTTTTAAAGAGTTAGACTACTTTAAATGTCCTTTGAACACATGTGTCAGAGAAGAACAGAATAATCTTTCTGTGAAGGTGCAAATGTCATTACCTATGATGCATTCTGCAAATGAGTTCAGGGGTTTCTGGCTTCTTATTTCTGATGAAAACTGGATGACCAAATCCTAGGCACACAGGCATCTTACGTCGGATTGCATAAACATGCTTCTTGAAAGTAGTAGACAAGTCTCTTTCTGACACAAAGAAGGTATCTTCATCCATTTTAAAGAAAAATATGAGTCTAACTGAGCCCAGGAAAATATTATAGGAAACATTGCAATCAATTATTTGAACCTAACATTTTGAGGTGCCTCATCCTTGGGAGTCAAGTTCCCTTTGGTTCTCTGCTGGTGGTAGTCCTTAAGCCAGTGTTTACTGATTAAGTCGTGTGAGTAAAAAGAGGTTGTGCGTGAAAATATTGGGCTCCAGTACAGGCAGGGCTTAAAGATCCAGGTTTGCTCTGATTTTATACCGTGGGCATCTGGGAGCCTCCTGCCTGCCCCTTGCCTTCCCACCTGGATAGAGAAAAGACCAGCACACTGCCCACCCAGTTTGTGACCTAGGCTACACAATAAACCTGCCCAGAAAGCTTAGGCTCCTGTAGCTTCGATAGGGCAAAATTGATAGTCTAGTCCCTATAGGCTTATAGTAAAGTGGTCCAGAGACCCCAGAATTACCTAGTGCTGCTGTGTCCTATACTGTAACCACTAGCCACATGAGATAGGCTTAAAATACAGTAGACGTACTGCAAGCAAAAACTACATGCCAGGCTTTGAAGACGTACTATAAAAAAGGGAATCATTTCTCCAGTACGCTCCCGAAAAATAAAAGACTCTGATGCACTTTTCTGGATTTGGTAAATGATATTTGCACTTTGGTTAGGAAAGTGACGCCTTATGGGTAATTATTTCGCTTGTCTTTGAGTTTCAAAATTTAATGTAAAACAGTAACTTTGTGTATCCCGCCTCCTCAGTAATTGAGCCCATTTCCAGCCAACCCTCAAGCCTACTCCATCCATAATCCTTGTCAAACTCAGAAGTGTCATTCATTTTTAAAAAATATTTTCAACAGTTTCCAAAACCAAAAGTGGAGGTTGCAGCTGGCTGGGTATTCACTCAGTTGGATGCAGCAGTATCTCCTAATCTGAGCTGCCAGAGCCGCCATTGGTGGCAGGTCTGCTCCCAAAGCAGCACGCGCTTGCCAATCTCTTCGCTCTGCCAGATCCTGGAATCAGGGAGTTGAGGACTGATAGTGTGCACATGTCCATTGGGAGGGTGGAGACTGCAGAGGAAAGGAGTAAACTCCAAAGGACTTTGGATTCAGTTTGATATCCCTGTCCTTTCACCCTATTCAAAGAAAAGTATATACGTGTATATAAAAATTATATACACACATATTTTTCTTTGAATATTGATCCAGAAATTGTTTTTCTGATTTGGAGATTTTTTCTGCTTTCCCTCCTTTGCCTGTCCCCTGCGCCCTCCCTCCTCCTTCCTTCTAACCCAGCTCAGGTTGAAAATTTGCAGTGCACATTTCTTATCCCCCTCCAGGGATGGATCTGAGCTCTCGGGCACACGCCTTCTCGGTGGAAGCCTTGGTGGGGACACTGAGCAAAAGAAAACTGCAAGACCCACGAGAGGAGGCACAGCCTGAGCTGCTGAAGAAAGAAGGTGGAGGGGAGGAAGAGAGAGGGAGCAGCGCCTCAGGGAAAAAGAGCGAACAGCCGGGTAAGTACTCCTACTGAACTCCAACAAGCCTGTTACCTGCGCTTGTTGGATCCGCAAGTCCCAGCTTTATTAGCGAAGCTGCAGTAGGGTGGTTAGTCCTACCACTGGATGTCTTGGCCCAGATGATGGCTGCTTTTGGGCCTCCAGGACACCTCGGCCACCTGACTGTAGAGGAAGTTTCAGAGCCTCCAAGTTCAGCCGGTTAGTTTGTGGTTTATTTATGGTGAAGGGGAAGGTCCCCACATGTTTACTGAGAAGTGAGACTCTCCAAACTCCCCTGAAGCCCTGAGAGCCAGAGGGTGGCTGTTTCTCCGAGTAGGAAGCAGTGTATGCATCTAGATACATATGGGATTCAGCCACTGGGACCTAAAGTTTCAGAGATGGTGAGGACGGGCAAATTTGAAGAAGGATAGTGCCTTTCACAGGGTGCGACATGAGCTCCTTTGTCTTCATCGGGGGCTACAGTGGGAAACTTGGGAATCCGATGCCAAGGTCCCCGGGAAGACACAAGGCGGGTATACTCCGAGACAGGGACAGCATCAGCAAGAAGGGAACTTGAGAACGGCGAAGCTCTGTCAAACTCTCGGCATCTCTATCCAGCAGAAAAGCGATCCAAGACAGAGTCCTTGGCAACTGCTTTCTCAGGCTGTGGCGGCGGAGGCGGCGGAGGCGGCGGGGGCGGCGGAGACGGCGGAGGCGGCGGAGACAGCAATAGCAGTGGAAGTCTGAGAGAGAAAGATACTATCCAAGTGGAGCTTCAAGGATATGAACTGTGGAAGATATTCCATGGCAGTGGGACTGAGATGATTATTACCAAGGC
Organism: Lyroderma lyra; assembly: GCA_004026885.1. NCBI lineage: Eukaryota > Metazoa > Chordata > Mammalia > Chiroptera > Megadermatidae > Lyroderma > Lyroderma lyra. The sequence goes on along the minus strand of PVJL010007416.1, from coordinate 12,817 downwards.
CGATAGGTTCGGCTCCACCCAAGCTGTTTAAGGGCCACACACAGTAGACAGTTAATGTACCGCTATTATAAAATGCAGTGCCTTTGGTTTTTAGCTCTAACTTCCATCCCACCACGTCCCCACTCCAAACAGACATTAGAAAGCCACTGCCTCTCAATGGGCCAGAATAGGAAGTGCCTGGCTCATGTCAGTGGCTCAGCATTTCTTTCCTGTACACTGTGAATACAAGAACCCAGCTCTTACCTTTGTGATATATGACAAAAATTAGACATGCCAAGGCTGTGGCCAGATGCCACCCCCACACCTTAAGCTATGGCCAGGCCTCTCTGTTAAATCCTCACAGATATCAGTGGAAAATATCCCATCTAGCAGCCTATCCAACCCACTTAGCCCAGGCTAGTTTGATGTGGACCTTTCCTGCTTTGACCTTTTGCTGTGGGGCAACTGCTTTGGGGCAGCTAGGTAATTTTGTGTGTGTGAATCTTTCTAAATTCAGTCTTTCTCAAATCTGCATCACAGAAAGCATTGCTGAAAACTTGGGAGAGGGACTTAGCTTTTTCTCTCTTACTTTCTCTTCTACAGCTTTCTATTATAATGGTAGTGGGGAGTGGGGTGGACAAAGCCTTGTGTAAGAATATTCTGCTCTAGTCAGTAAATGACATTCCCTAAATCTGTTCTAGAATGGGCAGTTTATTGTGAAATCCTTCACTTTTCATTTGTCTTCAATCCTGCCCCACTCCAAACATCTCTAAAAGAGCCCAGGGCAGTCGCTGTTTTCTCTTCCACAGGCAGATGTTCCCCTCTGTTCGGGTCAAGGTGAAAGGGCTGGACCCAGAGAAGCAGTACTATGTGACCATGGACATGGTGCCAGTAGATTCCAAACGCTATAGGTAACCAACCCAAGGAAGGCTACTCCAGGGCCAGAATGGTAATGGTAATCTTAATCTTCCAAATCTGAGAGTGCTATTTTGAAAACGCTACCATGGGACGTGGGCTTTGAGAGTGAAACTTTCTCACTCAAACTTAGTTGCAGACTGAGAAAACAGGTATCCTTTTCTTTTCTGCTCACTCCTGGAAGCAGGTGCCAATTAGTGCTTCAATGTCCCCCAAATCTCTCACCTACTCACTGTTATGGGTTTGGCTGCAGAAGCTACAGAAGGTGTAGGCTCAGGTGGCTAGGAAGGAAGCTGTTTGAAAGAATTTGGGGAGAAATGCTTGGGCTTCTGGATCTGTACTCGGTTTTGGGTTGTGCTACTTTGGCAGGAGGCTCCTGAAGCAATGCCTTGATTTGCCATCCAAAGCTAGTCTAGCAGTTATCAGCTTTTAAGTCCATCTATTCTTCTTTAGCCTCTTTCCTGAGGTGGTGCTCAGGTCCCAGAGAATACAAGAAACCTTTCCTCTTTATATATGCTTCCTACTTGGAGCAGGTTAAAAGTGACTGAATTGATGCTAGTAGCTCAGAAGCACCAGGCTGAGAGCGCTTTGGCTTGGGGGCTATAGGGCTTGTGGGTAAACCACGAGCACTCACTGTGAGCTGTGAGCCTTCCACCAGAGGATGTCTAGCCTTTCTAGGAGATGGTTTGCATCATGTCCAGGGCTGGATTTGAGGGGCAAGGAGAAGGAACAGCTCAAGAGTCTGCTGGAGCCAAAGCCTAGAAATAGCAGACCAAACTGTTTGCTTCTCATAGTCTAACAATTTTGGGAATGCTGTGCACAATTGAGCAGATGTAACTAGAAACAGTGTGAAAATCAGCCTGGAGGCCACATGGGGCAGAGTTCATGGAAATATTCTGATGTGAAGCATTGTTGGCTAAAGGGCTTCCATGAGGACTGGTGGCAGTGGGCTGGACAGACACCTTCCTCACCCTTCTTCCCTGATACTTCTGGCCCAATGCACATGGATTTTCTGATGTCTCTGCAAGTTAAAATCGATTAGATCAATTTCCGTTGCAGTTTCTGTGAGGAAACGCACATCATTGCATTTTAATGACATGTGCTTATTTAAATTTTGCTTTTTGCCCCTGAATGCTCTTTGGAAATCAAGTTAAATCTACAGTTCCCTTTGGGATTAGCTACTGAACCATGGATGAGGCCCTTAGGACCAGATCCTCTCATCCTTCCTTTCACAGTCCTGGTTTTGGCTGGCTGCTCATAAAGCTACACTCTGTGCCTTTCCAGGTATGTATACCATAGCTCTCAGTGGATGATAGTGGGGAATACAGACCATTCATGCATCACTCCCAGGTTCTATGTTCACCCTGACTCACCGTGCTCTGGAGAGACCTGGATGAGGCAGATCAACAGCTTTGATCGTATGAAACTTACCAACAATGAAATGGATGAGAAAGGCCATGTAAGTGTACACAATAATTTTCCCAAAGAAGGGAGGAAGATACCAAGGCTTCAGCCCACAGGTCACCCTAGAGATGCCAAGGAGGCTTCTCCTGGATGAGCTAGTTGCAAAGTACTTCCTGTGGCCTTTGCTTGGAGGCTGAGAGTGCTGGCGGCTGGGAATGGTAAGCTAAGGAAGTATGAGGACCAAATGACACTTTTTAAGCCAGGATGCCTGGTCTTGAAGAGTAAAAGTGAATGCTTCCAAGAGCTCTCTAGCACCTCAGCCTACCAGGCAATCCCTATGGGCTCTATTGCCTTCCCATAGATGATCACCTTCTCTGTGGTGTATTGTGTTGGAAATCTCTCCAACACACCCTCTTGGATGACCTTTTCAGGTCATTTTTGATCTTGAGTCTTGTGCCCAAGTGCAACCCTGCCCAGCCTGGCCCTGTGACAGTCACACAAAGAGATAACCAGCCTCCAAAAATTAAGAGGTAGGGGATATCAGGTGGTTTTCCATCAGTTACCATAAGCCCAGGGAACGTATGGCAGGCAGGCAGATCCCAGTGACACTTGGGGACATTACATGGTCACTCACATTTGAAAGTAGGAAAGAGCCCCATTTGGAAGTGGAATCAATGGTGCCTGGTGCAGCTGTGGTTCTGTGCTCTGAAAACACTAATCTGAAAACCGTGAGGGCCTTTCTGGGACAAAATATCATGGAAAAGTCCTTGTGTATGGCTAGCTTAACCTTTCTGGTTTAACTTCCCTTTTGTGTATGGGTTGGTTGAGGGTGCTGGTGAGAGGGGGGCAATATCAGGGAGGGGAAGCCAATTTCTATGCAGCATTGGATTATTTCTTTTCCAGATCATTCTGCAGTCCATGCACAAGTACAAGCCCCGTGTGCATGTGATGGAGCAAGACAACAGGGTTGACCTGTCTTGGATTCAGTTCCTGCCTGCTGAAGGTGTTAAAACATTCTCCTTTAATGAAACTGAGTTCACCACAGTAACAGCTTATCAAAACCAGCAGGTAAAGCTAACTAGGTCCCAGGTAAACAAGGATGGCTCCTGAGGGACCTATGATATAGAGGCACTGGATAGATTGACTTTTCCCTGAATAAAAAAGAAGCAAACATGGTCTTATTACATTGTCAAGTTTGATTATAAATTTTGTGGATCTTGTGTTTAAAAAAGAGCAAAACAATGTACCAGGAACAAAAGAAGGTACCCATTCCAAAGTTCACTTAGAAAAATGATTACACTTATTTAACATGCCATATTACACATTGAAAAGTGCTCTGTGATTGTTGTAACTATTAAAAGCAATGATGACAGTGATATTACTGAGGGCACTGACTTCATCTTTCTCTACTTCTAAATTCATAGATTACCAAACTGAAAATTGATAGGAATCCTTTTGCTAAAGGATTTAGAGATCCTGGAATAAATGGGTAAGCAACATAACAATCACATCTAATATTAATATAGCCCTTTTTGCATGTACTACAAATAAGGAAACCATGGCTCAGAGACTAAGAAGCCCTACATTTTGTAGTTAGTAGAAATTTTATCTCCAAAATCTTGCCTCCATTTAATCCTTTCCCAGCCCACTTTTAAGAAATTGCTTATTCTAGTTTCCCGTTTTTTTCACTCAGGGAATAGTTACTCAAGATTTCATTCACAAGTCTAATTATATCTCAAATAGTCACTCTTAAAAACATAACAAAATAACTCTAAAGCTTATACGAATTATTATTTTCAGGAATTGCATTCTGGATTGCTGAAGGTTGAATTTCTTTTTCAGGGGTGTATTGGAAAGGCTTTTAGAGACCTACCCATGGAGGCCTTCTCCCACTCTGGATTTTAAAACTTTTGGTACAGACACACAATGTAAGAAAAATTTTATTAACTTTTATTTTAAATGTTAATGAAAAAACTATATACAGAGCCTCTGTACCAAATACTAAACAAGCGGATAAATGCATTCTAGAAAATATGTGTTTATAAGAAGTGGGTATATATTTATCTTGATGAAGAAGTAAGAAGCAAAAAGGGAAGAGGAACTGGAATGAAAGAAAGAGCAGAGACATGGTAATAGTGAATTTATTGACTTCTGTCTTCTTATGTTATCATAATCCTGAGATCTCCAAATCTCACCTGGATTCCTTAGGATCTGCCTATGGTGCATTTGTGGACTTATTTCCAACTATGTTAGATATTGAAATAAATATTTTATATTTAATGAGAAACATTCAGCACATGTTAAAATGACTTCCATTAAATTAAATTAATTAAAATTTTACCACTACTTAGCTCTAATTATCTTTTTGTTGTGAGCAGGGAAAATAAATGTTGAAAACAATACTAAAGACATCACAATTAATTACCACAAGCATTTAAAATATTTTCAAAGTATTTTTTCTCAGAGTATTACATAACTAAATAATAGTCAATGCAGACTATCTGGTAGAAGAATGAATACTTTCATTTTCTCTGATAATTAACAATATGTAAAAGTTTTTTGTTGTTGTTAGCATCATGGAATTATTTTACTACTTTTGTCTTTATTCCATTTAAAATTGTTTGTCTTTGAACATGAATTCAAGGTTACAATTAACTTGAGAAAATCATCAACCTTATAGTTAGGCTGAATTTTACATGATACTATAATAGTCAATTAAAATCTGAAGAAATAATGTCTAATCTTTTGGTGACATACTTTACTAAATTGACTACATTAACATGGCATGGAGAGTTGCATAGAAAAATTTGAACACTTATTTAATAGTATCATTTTAACTAATAGCATCTAGGCATCAGGTTTTTAAAGCATCCAAGTCAACACAAAGTAAACAAAGAAAAAAATCTGAAGATGGTCATTAGTTGATAATTTAAATTACAGTTTTCTTAATTATTTAAGATGTCCAGAATACTCTTAAATTGCAAATAAAATGGGTACTAATTTTTTAAATAATTTGGAATGTTTAATTATAAAATTTGCCACCCTGTTGATAAGGAATTAAGCTATATCCTTATATACAAAATAGGAAAGAAACATCAACACTAAATGCAAAAACAGAAACAACAACAAAAAAAAACACAACTTGGTCAAGTTCAGTAAACTTGACATTTTTAATTCAAATGCTTGCAAAAATAAGGTGTAGAGTTCAGATTTTTGTGGACCTCATAATCATTCCTAATTTTAGCAGATGCTAGGCAACTATTAAAGGTCACCTGACAACATTGATATTAACACTTCCATTTTCATCTTGATATTTTTTAAACTGCAAAATTATCTTTAACTCTTAATATAGTGTGCCATGGAAGTCTCCTTTTTCATATAAGAAAAAACAATCTAATGCATTTAAATATATTTTAATTTATAAAGATTACTTTTGTGTGCACTTATTTTTTATCAGACTGAAGCTTTCTATAGAATCCCAAACAACCAATTTCTTCAATTTAAGTAAGAATGTTAGTAATTTTTTTAAAGTTTAAAATAAAAATAAACCCTAGTTATTTTTGTAATTGGCTTTGGGTCATATTTAATTGGGCATTTTTTTGAAATGCATTGGATAAATGTTGTATTGAACATTCAGCATAGTGAATGTTCAGTACATGATGCATAATAGTGGTGCTAAAAATAATAATGTTAGTAGTACAGATACCATAATCAACTTTGCTCAGAGGAGTAAGCATGTTCTTTTCCAAAGAAATTAAAAGAATTGTGAACATGCATGGAAAACAAATCTAAGTATGAAGCAGGAATAGTCATAGACAAGATTACTGATTCAGTAGGAACATCAAATTCATTGATCGTTGATTGAATTGTCATTCACAGGTGGAAGCAGTGGCTCATCTCCAATGACCTCTAGTGGAAGGGCTCCCTCTCCTTTGACCTCCTTGCATTCTCTTCCTTGCTCCCCGCCTACATTTCACTTACCTACAAGCTCCCTTGGAATGCCTTGTCCAGAGGTGTACCTGCACAATATCAACCTGCCCCTTTGCTATAAGATTTGCCCAACAAAATTTTGGTGACAGCAGCCTCTTGTCTTGTGTGCTCCTGAAAGGCTAGCAAGCAGCAACTGTTTTCAGTCATTAAGCCCATTTATGATGGAAGTTCCCATCTTATCTTCCCTGGGAGTCGCCAATTCAAAAAATGGTTCATCTACAGACTTCAGTGGGCAGTGTCTATAAGCATCTAATTCTTCCAGTCAGATGTTGTATGGATTACAGGCATCTGATAATATTTTATCACCAAACCCCATTGCCCATGAAGCAATTGGTTGCTCTTTCTATCCTTCCTTTGGCTTTTATAGGTACAGTTTCTTGGTGCCATGTAGACTGGAAAATGCTTCCAAACATCTCAAAGTGAATGACAACAATCAAGTTTCTTTTAGAGAAGGCAAATGCAATCATGCTCACTGGTATCCAACAACTAATCATTGTCTTTAATGAAATAGTCATTCTTAAAACAACAATATGTAAGCACATAATTTCTTTATTTGTAGTCAAAGAAAAGTCAAGAGCTATTGTGCTTAAAAAACTTCATTATAAGGTGTTTCTGTTATGCAGTTAAAGTGCCTTATCAACTGTTCATGAGAAGTTACAGTCACTTTTGATTTACAATAGTTTCCAACCTTTTTCCACTTTTGTACCCCTTTTAAAGCCATTTCTATAAGTTGTACCTCTTGTTTTTAAAACAGCTATTGTTAAATACTGACACTTTTGTTCAGTGCCTATTTTAATGTAAAACAATGGAAATGAGGTAATAAGTTAGGAAAGAAAAATTACTACACTAAAAATACAAACCACAGATTTAAGTTTACAATACTCATAATAGTTAAATATCAATAATGATGATCAAGTATTTAAATGTTAAATAAAAACTACTTGAAAAGAATCACAATTAAAGACAATGCACTTACTTTTTACTCAGTTAATAACTAAACCCAACAAACAGTGGATACAGGTATATTTATATGTTTGGGAAAGTTTTAGAAATGTCATAAATGGATTGTTCTGAATCTGTGCCTAATGATTGGTAGAAGAGAGGTTTAGGGGGAAGGCTTCATAGCCACTCCCTCACCAATCATCATTCACTAATGTGATCCAATTTTTGTCTTCATTAATTGTAACTCAAACTTAACATTTCTTGTTCTGTAACTAACATTTTTCACTTTACTTGTTTCTTAACCATTACCGATTATTTTTCACATACCCCTGAATGGCCCAGCGTGTACCCCTGGGTGTATGCATACCACTGCTTGGGAACCGATGATCTATATAACAAATATGACCTACAACAATCTCTGCTTACAATGGACTTCAGCCTCAAAATAATATACTCAATAAATGTCATTTGATGAGACAGACTACCAATAAAAATTGATTCCAGGTGACGAAGTCTCTATAGTGCAGCCAGTGTACCATGTCAACTGCTTTTTACATATTGACGATGACCAAAAGAAGATGGATTTAATTCCTGTGAAAGCAGTGAAACAGTTTTAGTTTTATCTATGAATATTGGTTTCACTGTAATTACATATCTAGTAATCGTAGAAAATATTTCATTGTTCAATTGCCTTATACTTTTATACTCTGCTATTGAAGTAGCCACTAATCTCAAAATTAAAGTGCAAATAAGTACACAAACTTTTAAATATTAATCTTCACAGCCTAAAGGTCATTTAATTCTAAAGAAAAATGAAGATTAAATTAAAAGTAAAATATTCTGAATAAACTTGATATTTTATTTCCTTTTATTTTTTATTTCTTTATTTTTTTGTATGTGGGTAGTTCCCTGACTGGGAATCAAATCCAGGCCGTAGCATTGACAGCACCGAAGCCTTAAGCCACTACACCACCAGGGAACTCCTCTTTTTATTTTTTAATCATTCCTAGGTGAAGTTCGTTTATTTATTCCCTTAACAAAGCTGGTATTTTATACACATTTTGAAGAAAAATATTATTGTAGTTCTCCATAAAGTCTACAAAATTGGGATTTGAAGGAGAATAATGTATTTATTTTATAAATATGAAAATATCATTACATTGTACATTTTAGTTCCGCTCCTGAACAATGGTCACAGTAAATTTGACCAGGCAAAAGTAGCAAAAATGAGACTTTTAGTTAATGAAGTTGAAAAGATTCTTTTCACCTGGTCCTAAATTTTCTGGAAAAACTCATGTATGTATAACCTGTATATCTTTTAGATGAGTCAGATTTTAATTTTTATGCTTAATCAATAGCTCCACCATTAATTAAGCCAAGGCCCTTTATATCACAATGGCATGACTTCACTTTTGACAAACTAACCAAACTGCTAAACTGCCTTTTCTTATGTTTCGAATACATATTAAGAACACACTATTATTTATTTTGTTCAAAATTGTTACTTCCTCTAAAATGTGCCTTAAAAATAGACATTCCAGTATAACCATCAAAATTATACATCCTTTTACTTGGGGGGGGGGTAAGGCTGGAAGAGCGCAATTTATACTCAAACTGAGTATTCTAGCCAAGATGAAATATTAATTTTGGCATAAACTAATTAGGTATTTATTATAAAAGTCTTTGAGGCAAAACTTGTATTACCCAGGTTTATCAAATCAGGCATTAAAGTAGCAAGTACACTTTATTACTGTCTACTCCAAAACAGGAAAACTATAGGCTGTTACTGCTAAAATAAATTATTATTTTAAGCAGAAACTTCCATATCAGGTGATAACAAAACTTATTCTGATGACTTACATGGCAGATACTTAGTAATTAATAACAAAAATATTTAACTGAAAAATACAGAAAATATCTGAGTTATCTTTTTAATGATTACTTAAGAGAAGGTATTAATTTTGTAGCTGCTAGAGTACATGTACTCCATGCTTTTTATTTCAGATAATTATGGTATATATTACCCATATAAAATTGACAATACAGAACTATATTGGCAAAGGTGAAAAAGTTAAAATGCTAGAATCTACATATCTATTTTAAGTTGCTTTTATATAATGTTCATAAATTGTGATTTCATATTTTAATTGAAGGCAACCAAAGGGAAGCCTTCATAGAAAATTAGACTTGGAAAAGACCTCAAAAAGTCCAGTATACAGTCCCCTACTTTCTGAATAAGTTACTCATTTGCCAGAAGCTGCAAAGAGCTCTAATTAATGTACAATTAATATTTACTCTCCTTACTATTTTATATTGAATATATCCTTACTCTTTAATAAGATGGTGTAAAAATTGAGTAACATGGTAACTTGGGCCTATGGTTATAAAATAAAAAGTAAAATGCTATGGAATTCTATTAATTTCAACTACATAAACTACATATTAGGTTTGTTTATACAACCTCTAAAAATCAAAAGCCACTCTAGTTAGACAAGGTGTGAAATAGTTAGCAAATTACAATTGCCAAATGATACTTAATAGATCCCTAAGTCTAATAATCAAAATTGCTATTTCCATTTGATTTGACTATACACCTACATCTTCCCTATCCCTCCTTTTAAAATAAAACATCATAATTCAGTTGCTTAGATTTATATAATTTGATTGTTAACCTGACCTTGTTATATGACTTGCCAAAAATAAATCTAGAAAACATAAACATTTCATCAACTGTGTAAAATTTGCACATGGAGTCAGGAAATAAGTGAGTATACTTTATCTTTGCACAACCTCAGTTAAGCTCAGACCTGTAGTCAGATTATTTTGTCAGGAAGGTTCTATTTTGTGGAATAGTCAGTGAAACTGAAATCAAGGACTTGATTTCAGGTTTGAGCCTGGTTTAAGAGCTCTTGTCTAAGTGGATAAATATTCATTACATCTTAATGACCAAAATATAACTTTAGATAACATAACTTAGTACATCAAAACTATTATTTCTTTTCAATAAACAGAGGGGCTAAGCCCTGTGGACATTACATTTGAGTCTAATATACAACTTTATATTACATAACATTACAATCTTCAAGAATTATCATTGCTCCTATTCACTACACTACAAAAATGAAAATTGATATTTTCCCCAACTATAAAATTAAATATTCATTATATGTCACAGCTATTAGGCATGAGTTCTACCTATGATCTGGGAATGGACATACCTTCATTATTTTTTGTGAGTTTGGAGCATGTCTATGACATGAAAAGAAATGAACAATTAGAATCAGCAAGCAATCAGTCAGTGAATCAGTTTTTGAATAATCAGAGTCTTATGTGCTGAGAATTTGACAATATGTCAACAATAAATAAAGACAAGCATCTGTATTGGACATTATAGGAGATATTTTTTATTCTTCTAATCATTTATATGTACCTTGGAGAAAATCACAGCTCACATAAAGCAGGGAGTGTGTCTTTTAAGTGTTACTGGCATAATGCCCAGAACATGACTGAAATAAATATTTTGTATAAATATTTAAAATATGAGTATATTTTACAAAAATCTATAGACATGTTGATGACTAATTTAGATGCTTTGTAAAAATAGTGTTAGATGTCCATGTATACAGTGTAATACATAGTTGTTATCTCCTTACTAAATCTCAATAACAAATACTTTCCTCATCTAAATATGCCATTTGATAACTTCCAGATGCCACATTGTCATTTATATAAACAGTTGGATTTTAATTTAGTTTCTTTTGAAATAATTTATACTACATTGCTTTTTTCCCCCACTACTGAAAAAGAGATGCTACAAAGAACACCTATTCATAGCATACTTATACTATTAATAACAAGTACTTACAAAAGGCAATTTTAAATATAATTAGAAATGTCTAATCGCTTGTACTGTGTTTTGTGAATTGATTTGACATGGTGGAAGTAAAATGATTTTACTCTAATTTAGAGATATATTACCTTTGTGATGAAAAATCTTCAGTTGGCAAAAATAACAATAGTATCCTAGCATACAGCAACAGTTTACCAGTTAATTTCATTGTAATTCAACATGTTTATTGGAGCAGTTTAAAACAAAGCAAATGCTTTGTGTACTCATTGGTGGCAATTGCTTTGATATAAGTTCCTTCGTATACATTTAATCTTCTTAGGTTTGATCTGCAATTAAATGATAATTTGTATTAAAACTGTGCAAATAAACATGGTTTGGATGAAAACATAAAACAAAACAAAAAGAGATATATTAATAGAATATTAGAAACATATCCAGTATTAAAATTATTTACATGAGTGGTGCTGGTCAGTTTTTGACATGTTGTTTTAATAAAATATTGAGAGAAAAAAGTCTAGTATCATTTCCTTTCAAAATATCAAATGTTCATGTTTACAAATTTGTACTGAACATTAATATGTAAACATACATTATAGTGAGCAGATTTACTGAGAATAATAAGATATTTCTACTTAGTTGAAATGTGTATATGTATACTAGATTTATTTTTTAAAGTACCTGAAATAGTAACTAAATTTAAAATTAAAGATAGTTAAAATCCTTAAAATTATAGCACAATAAGTTGTATCAGCAAACACTTTTTATCAAATTATCATGTATTTGCTATTGTTAGAGATGACAGAATTTTGATTTTCCATTTAAGATTACTTATTTATGCATGTGATAATTAAAATGTAATATTTTAGCTGTAGAAAATGGTATAAAGAATTAAAAAGTTGAGGAGGGGGGGAAGCTAAATATAAGGTGATGGAAAGAGAAGTCACATTAGGTGGTGAACTTATACATCAAGTTGACAATGCACTGTAGAATTGTATGCCTGAAACCTATGTAATCCTTGCTAACAGATGTCACCCCAATAAGTCTAACAATAAAAATGAATTAAAAAAAAAACAAAAAACAAAACGAAACAAAAAAAAGAATTAAAAAGTTTACTTGAACAAGAAAGTAATAAAATCATGGATAACTATATTAAAATATTTGATTAAAATTAGTATATTTAAATTAAATATTTTTAATTAAGTACATAATACAGGCAATCTTTCATTTTTATGATTGTTTTTATTTATTTATCTTTATTTTATTTTTTTTAAATTCATTTTTATTGTTAGACTTATTGGGGTGACATCTGTTAGCAAGGATTACATAGGTTTCAGGCATACAATTCTACAGTGCATTGTCAACTTGATGTATAATAAGTTCACCACCTAATGTGACTTCTCTTTCCATCATCTTATATTTAGCTTCCTCCCCTCCTCTCCCACCCCCTCCCCTTTCTCCCCTCCCTAACCCACTCATCCCCAAATAAATATTAAACTATTGATTGTGTCCATGGGTTATTTGTTTGTTCATTTCTTTTGTTTTTCTTTGCTTTCAGTTTTATATTCCGCATATGAGTGAAATCACGCAGTTCTTTGTTTTTTCTGTCTGGCTTATTTCACTTAGCATGATGATCTCCAGGTCCATCCATTTTGTTGCAAAGGGCAATATTTCATCTTTTCTTACAGCTGAGTAATATTCCATTGTGTAAATGTACCACAGCTTCTTTATCCAGTCATC